>JBCAUG010717967.1:0-12778 GCA_038406175.1 Haplosyllis leylae | reverse complement strand
CGGCTTACAAACAAATGTGTCTGCAATCTAAACCAAAAGGACAAATAAGGCCCTTCAATTTCTCATATTAGTAAAAGAAATATTGCATTTGTCAAAATGGCCAGAATCTTTCATATTGAAATAGATATTTTGTAATGTACCCATAAAAATGTACATTAAAAAAATTTGAAGAAAAAGTACCAGGAAAAGTGGAAGAATATTTGACAGTTAAAAATGCAAGAGCTTCTAGGGCCCTAAGGCGGGCCCTGGACTCCGGCCAATACGTGTTCACTTCGCTCGCCCAACTTCGCTGCGAGACATCGGCAAAATCTCGGAAGAAATTTCTGGGGCCCCCCCTTGACCAAATCCTGGATCCGCTAATGTATCAACTTGAATCATAAGCTCTGTAATGGTCCATGAAACAGCCACAATCGTCCGATTTCGCACAGATGCGCTGTTGCAACTCATCAGAACCTCGGACCTAAAGAATGTAAACCGTTTTCGCTTCTTAGAGAAATGAAGCTGCATTTGGAACTCCACTCCTGATGTGTTTTACGTGACAGTAGGTAGTACTCCCTGACCTTCCCGAGGCCAGGAAGTAGGTCACACACTAGAATGCTGACATCTATTGTTAAACTTTAGTCACGTGACGTGAAATTGAGCACTCTGATTGGGTTAGAAGGGTTTCGACCCCCTGCATCGTCAGAATCACAACAAGAAGAAATATCAGCCATCATGGCGAATCCACGCAAATTTAGTGAGAAAATAGCCTTGCATAATCAAAAGCAGGCTGAGGAGACAGCTGCCTTCGAGGCCATAATGAGAGAAGTGGTAAGTACCAAAGAGCTACCTGGAAATAATACCGCGTACCTTCTGATTGAGGACTTAAAACGTGCCATGTTTCTATCGGTTTAATCATGATGATCGATCATACGTTAATTTCCAGGCATGCATCATGCACATAGATGCATGTGCTCCTGAAATCAATGAGGTGCGGAAAACATATAAGTAAATATGGTTATTGCCAGGATGTGTAGTGACATTGTCATGCTTTTCAGAATTCTCTGCAGACAACAACAAAAACGCATCATTTAGCTCAACCAAACCTTGGAGTTTACAAAGGTGGATCATTACCGAATGTTAATCAAATGGCCACTGCAAATGCGATAGATTTACAGGTAAGTGACGTTTTGCAGTCCTAAAAGGTGAAAGTATGAAATTTAACATGACAGCGAGCTTGGACTTTGGGAACTGGGACTTCTAATGCAAAATTCAAAACGCGTAGTGATTCCATCGGGTGACAAAAACAAGAAGCATTTGAACTCATAAAAATCCTCATTACGGAAAGTTAACTACTTACATGTCATATTTAATGGTATTAAAAAAGTCCAGGATAGCTTTGAATGTTTCACAACTTCTGAACATTTAAAAAAGCCCAATAAATCGTAAATGTCAAAGGGAATTTAGAGATGTATTTAATTATTTATATTCGGAAGTAACAAAGTATATTGCGTAGGTGTGCGGAGTGCATATGCTCGGAAAGCTATCCTGCTGTCTGTTCAGTACATGATTTAATAAATATATTGTGTTTTTCAGAGTGCACTACATAGTTTGGAAGACATGAAACAGACGACAGGCAGACAAAGTTTAGCAGAAAGGCTACATAGAGAGAGAAATAGGCAATTACCACACAATAGACGACAATTCCCTTTCGATAAACGAGTATCCTTTCACGAATTTATCGCTAGTCTTTGAAAGTTATTTGTTTGCTCTTAATGACTTATTCACATTGTAAAGTGGAAGACATTTGAGTAAAGGAATGCTCACACATAACCAAGTTCCAACCTGTCACCAGAAATCTGCCGAAATTATTTAGTATTGGGGAATACGAATGAAACCCATTTAGGCCAAATTCTGGCCGAAGTTCTATATTTAGACAGTTTCGGGCTAAAATACTGGGTTGAGTTTCGTGACATGTGAACACCCTTTAAATTCGTGTGCTAGCTTTGCCAATAAGATTTCCAATAACAGATCATACCAGATTGTTTCATATTTTATCCAGGTATTTTTATTTGTATAGTAATCATTTGAAGAAAAAAAACACCACAGTCAATAATTATCATTGGTATGGTTTAAACTCTGTGAAGATTTAAACTTAGTCCTCAAAGATAGAAATTAAATTTTAGAATTTTAAATTTGATACACCACAGAAAGAACTGTTTAATATTCCGTTGACATTGTGATGTTGGTGATTGTCGGGCGATAAGTTTGAGACACAGAGGAGTGATATTTTTTGAGATGTAACTTTCAACCAATACAGGAGGTTAATTTTCTGTCGTTTTTACACAGAAGAGTAAACTGCTCAAGGATTTTGATGGAGGCATCCCCGCCCTAAAAAAATCTGACTTGCAGGATATAGTTGAAAGATATGAGTTCCTAAATCCTGTGCATAATTATGTCTTCACGGTTAAAGAACACACAGTAAAATGTGATACAAGTAGGGTATAATTGTCATTGGAAATGGCAAGATGTCGAAGGCAACGATTGCCGTACATGCTTTTAGATACTTTCCTTAACTCAATATTTTAACAGGTTGATGTTTCTCCATATAGCTCAGCGTATCTATCACCTCCGCCACCAGATCCGAGCTGGCGAAGGTGAGTACAATGCTAACATATTACTTCAAATGTGTCGCTTCATGTAAATTTATGACGAAATGTGCAAAAGAAACTTTGGAAGCAGCAAGTCACACACTCAGAGCTTAATTTTCCGTATTTGATACTGGAAAACTAGTAATGTGAACATAGAGAATTTTGCTTTACGTAGGTGCTGGGTTATTTTACCAAACATGGGTTGAAACTTGGTTGTAACCGTCTCTGATCTCATGCTGGTTGTTGTTATCCCTTTGAACGCTATGTTGTGCATCACCATAAAATACTTTGCCACATCATCACAGAATTCCCCAGTCTGATACCAGTAATATTTAATTTGTAACCCTTCCCGATCTCTGTGTTTTATTTTTGGATGGTGTTTAATTGTATAATTTTAAAAATTATGCATGAACACTGGCAGGTTGTTGCTTTAAGCAGGTGGGGAAACGTACATCAATACATAAGTAGCAATTGTACTTAGGCCTGTATGCTAAAACAAGCAATTTGAGTAACATCTTATGACAAGCTTTCTGAGTCGTAAATTATTGCAGAGTGCATGTAACATAATTTTCCTGGGCGAGAAGCTACTGACAGGTAACCTATGTGAATATATTTATACAGTGTCCATGTGTACAAATATCGCCAACCTAGTTCATTGTATTCATACCAAAGGAATCCATGCCTTCTTTTATTTAATGCCTTTCACTTCCGGAAAAAATGTTGGAAAGGAGGCAGGTAGATTGTATTCAGTTTGTACAAATGAGGTTTTGGTGAAGCAAGAAATTAGGATCATGGTCTTTTGCTGAATCATGACAATAGTCATGCGTATAGATGGCACGGAGAATACTCTATTGTCCGCATTAGGAAGAAACAGAAATAAAGTAAATTCCATATTAATGAACAGCATGTAAGTAAATATGGCTTGAATTTTTGTATTTTAACTAAGTTGTTTCGAGTCTATACCCGGGGAGGGATATTTAAAGAATAAGCTTATTATGCACAGAGACACGGCACTTGCGGTCTTTCAAAAGTTTATTTGGAGAAAATCCGTTGACTTTCCTCGGAGCTGATATCACTGCCAGCGAAAAGAGGTCATCAACTGGTACAGTTGTGTGCCATTCAATCATGCAATTCAATCCCGAATTTGTGGCATATAATTCATGCATGCCCATTGGAAAAAGAAGGGTTTATCAAAATTGTAATCGCTAAGTGCTCTGGCAGGACTGAAAATCGTCATTACAGTTACGTAGTTAGCAAAAGATGAATAATATATAGCATACATCTTTCATCAAATGAATCTCGGCTGTTCTTGCTCTCTTGTGCCATGTTTACTAAAAATGCGTTAAGCAGCAATTGGCATTTCAGTGTCAAAAAGACTTGCACAAAAATATTTCTGAAATTTTAAAATGTATATGTTCTATGATGCAAATTTCCAAATTTGCAATTTTAGCTCAGTAGCAATCACTCACTGTGCGATACAGCTGCATTTGGAACAGTTTGAAAGTTTCATGCTGAACATAAGATAAAAGACAAAGTTCAATGAGATGCGAAGGCTTTCTGGTAAACAGCGAGGTTACCGTATCAGATTAACAATTTTTCTGATTGGCTGACGTTCAATAACAAATCGATTGGGATTTGGTTTATTGGCACGCTTCTTGAGAGATAAAGTGTCTGTCAAATTGCCATATTCTTTGTTACTCTCATTTTAAAATAATACATGTATATTTTAAATATGGCATTTGAATGAAAATAGTCAATGAAGTCATTTTCTCACAATTTGGCCAGTAACGTACGCAAATATAAGGAACTTTCAATTTTAATTTTTGATCATTTGAAGAACATTACCCAGTTTCTGAATATCCTTGAATAGTTTGAAGTGGCGCGGGAAGTATTAAGTAGAGATTGAGATTTTAAATCGGATGACGAATGAATTGTACGTATCATCCATAACAATCAGTATCGCTCTATTTATGAAAATATATCAGTCACAGAATCAGATAAATAGATTTGCGTTTCATTTTAACATTGCAGTAATGGATACTAATGCATCCGTATTGAACTGGATTTGTGAGACTATGATGAAATAATTGCTAGAAAATGTAGCACAAGTACTAACAAGTACTAAAGTTATTTGAGCCGTTGACAGTGATTTGTTGAATGTTTCATAATTCTGATTTTCACAGAATAAGCCATCAGCCCGCCTATTTTGGCTTCATAAAAAAGTACAAATTTACTTCTTTTGGGAGTTGGGGGCAGACACTTTGCCACCATTGCACAAATAAATCATATCAACATGCGATACTTTTGATCCACAGATGACTTTTGTATAAATAGTAGGCCGAAGTCAACAACCCTCAAGCCGTAATGGTAAATAAAATACCCGTGCAATAACAATACCAAATTTGGACAATATGTTGGAATAGTAAAACGCTGAAAGAAGCAGAAAGTATCAAAACAAGTAGGATGTGGTCTTATGGCAGAGCTGCAAGTTACAGATAGCAGTGCTTTTAACGGCATCTTAAAATACCAATTACCATCCACGTATGCGGATAGGTAATATTTTTAGTCAAGTCTCTGTCCATCCTTCTGTGCGTGTGTGTGAGTGTCTGTCTATCTGATCGTGCTGTAATGTTTGAACCACTACAGTTAGGAATTTCATTTTCTGTGCACAGATACATCTTGACCATATCTAAGTCAAGTCTGAGTATCAATTTCATTGGATCAAGATCAAGGTCAAATAAAAAAGCCATATTTTACCTTTACTTCTGTATGCTTATATTCCACTAAAACTTACTTAAAAGGTTAATGTCATCCAAAGGTCAAGGTCACTCAATTTGAAGGTCAAATTTAGGGAAATCAATTTTTTTGTCCACTGTAAATGGTTTTTTTTGGGTTTTTTTTGTGATCTATGTTACACGGATGGTACAGCTTCGACTGAAAGGCATTCTTGTTTGTAATGATATTGGTTTTGGCGCACTGGTTTACCACTCGAAAATCATTCAAAAACAATCTGCAAGTTACCAAGTATTTAAAATGGTTTCTATAACACCAATCCATACGTTTCGTATGACTCTTCCAGATGAACAGCCTTTTAGTTAACATTGTAAAACTACAGCTGCTGTTAAAAAACCATTTCAAAACTGTTCAAAATGAAATACGACACCCAATTCACATTACTTTTAACACAGTATAGCCATTTAACATTTATTGAAAACTTTTAAGGCCCGTCGTCTATTCACAAAAGGTGAGATTATCTGAGAGGAAACCACTGCCTCTTGGCTATTGTTTCCTCTCAGAAAATGACACCTGCCACGAAAATTGGCATCTTGAGTGCACTGACCTGGGTGCACTAAAAGTGCAATGGTCTGAAAAAAGACATTTGAATGCAAGTGTGAGTTATGTTACCATACTAAATTGACTATTTCCAGATCATTTAAGTAACTTTTACAGCCATTTGAACAGGTTTTAGTATGATGTTTGGTATTTTTTACCTTCTTTTTGGAACAGCTAAATCCGAAAGTTTCTGCATTTTTCATCAAGTTTGCGGTACAAAATCTACCAGAAATACTGGTCACAGAACTTAATCCTTTTGCACACAGACAGATAGGTATCCATACAATATCCAGTAAAAATTTCAAGCAGAATCTCGTACTCCTTCATAGTAAAAAAAATTAATCCAAAATTGCCAATATTTCGAATGGAGTGATGTATGTGATCGCCCTGCCGACTCAATGCTAAATGAGACCGGGAAGGCCACTGCTCACTCGCTCTGTGCATCAGTGGCTCTCCCCAGCCTATTCTCTTCGCTTTGCCTCAGTGACTTTCTGGACCATTTGCTGGGTCTTAAAAGGCAAAACTGCCAATTCTGTCATTATGGACAATAGGCCCCAAGTACAGGGAAGACTCCCATTCAGTTGTGAGCAATTCTGAACAGAACTCAGTCCAGGAGAGCCACAATAGAAAGGCCAACCAAAGTGAAATTTGTAGTTTCTCCGGACCTTAAAAAAATTTTAAATTAGATAAAACAGCCTGGTCAATCGAGCATTATTGGCTGAGAATTCATCCTCGGGGCCTAAAGGCCCCTTGGACCAACTCTCAGCTAATAATGCCCTCTGACCAGGTTTTTATCCATTACTAACAGTGAGAATGATTCACAGTAAATTTGGAATGGCTAGATTGTTGGTTCCATTTCAATGGCTTTTTATCCAATTCTTAACAGTATAATCATTTGAATCTCATGTTTTCGTGACAAATCTCGCAATTTTCAAATGGTAAATGCCCAGGAAAAAGTGCATTGGAGGCGATTTGAAATCCCTTTCTTGGGGACTTTGGATACCAATAGCAGACCTGGCGTCATAATAACTCTGCTAGAAATGTAGAAATAAAGATCAACATTTCAGGCGAAAACTAAGTTTCTCGCCCTTGAAGCCACTTTCTGACCATATATTTTCAATTAAACTAATTACTAGTTACCAGGTTAAGATATGAACCGAAGTTTGTCCAATGTCGCATAAATATAGGGTGGAAGCACATGTAAAAAGCAATATGATATTTCATAGTAGGGTTTTCTTGCATTGTACTTGCATTTTCTTTCATTGAATTTAATCTTCGTATTATTATTATATTTGTTTTTATGCCTGTGTTCTGGTGAAGTATTTAAATCGGGGTTTGAGCCCAAATTGATACCAGATGCGTATATATGTAAATCTGTGGACCAAATACATACATAAAATAGTAAAACAATGTGCATATTTCGCAGATTTATGGTGGCCTTGTACGGTTACTCTAATGTTTGCAAGTTAAGGTTGTTATGTCATAAAAAACCATCGTGATAAAGCTAATATGGGTCAGTAATAATTTATTAGCTGTGGTTATCACCCATTTAAGTGTGATGAAACGTGCAATATGCATGTTACCTGCTTCCGCATATGTAGCACTTTCATTTGATACTAATGCACGCATAGACCAGATCCTTCTGTGTTTCTATTTTTCTCGCAGTTATCTTTAAAACTGGTGTTATTAATGAAGTATAAATTATAAAATTGAACAGACAACCGCCTCCGGAGTCTCCTCAAACTCCTAAAGTGTAAATCATTCAATCACACTTTACGCTTTGGTGCATCACAACTTATGAACGTTAGTTCGGAGACTAAGTCAAAGACGCTGGAATTATTATATAGCTTGTGTGTACCAGGAAGATGTAGTTAGCAGCCGAGTAAGTCATGAGCTTCACCCATTATACTTCCTTACTTGTGTCAGGCCAAGATGGTGACACAGAAAGAAGTTTGGTGCTTGTAACATGTTGCTGGCATGGTCACTGTTCATTTCTACGGCATCTCTTTTTGAAATCGGTTGCGAATACGTGCGAATTTCATACTAGTTTTCTTCACCAAAACCAAGTATTTTCATATGTTCGTTCACTTAAACTCCTCCCCCCCCCATTACAATTAACGTTATGGTCGTGCCTTTGTGTAAATTTGTGTATGTGAACGTGAAAAGTTCACGATCAAATTGTTTGTAATGAAACTGTTCTGTAAATACTACTTCATTTATTCAAACTGAAAATGTTACCTGTCAGTGATGTGTTCTTCTTTTTGAAATGAGATTAATACAAGTTTGGATTATAATAGGAACAGAAACATAATTGTTAGTTAAATGTTCTCTGCACTCCAAAAATCGCCAGAAAAAAAGAAAATTGTAAATGAGGCAATTTTGAATTAAATGCAGGGAAATTTAGTTCAAAATGGTAAATTATTTCTGTTTTTGATATTAGTTTGAAATCAAAACTTGTTTTGAGAGAACAAATTGATAAGCTAAGCCTTAGAAATGAAACAACAGCTGTTGCTTACTTCTGGAACAACTCCAGGAATTAATATTGACACAAAATAAAGAATCATTTGAAAACGAAGTTATCAAAAGTCAACATGTGAAGACCTGAAGAAAAGCATCAATATTTTGAATGATAATATCGTTCTGAAACGTCACTTAATGAATCCGTCTTCTGTTTCTTTGATTAAGAGGGTCTGGCCCATAAAACGAGCAAGGGAGAATTTCTGAGGTTGTTCATAATCCATTTGAAGAAAACCAGAAAAACCTGAAATTTTGTGAAAAGTTGTCAATATTTTCTCAGGGAAAGTGGAAATGTTTACTGCTTAGTGTTGTGAGAATTATAGTTTCTTTAAAAAAAATTTTCGAGGACACAAGTTCTTCACAAGTTCACTGATACCCCTGTTTTGGACTTCTGGTGACATCTGCCCTGGGTTTAAAGCCAGGGTGGATCCCTCGGTTGCTTGCTTTATTACCTGGGCACAATGGATTCCTCACATTTACCTCTTGTGTGACACCTGTTGAGTGGACAGTGGTCAGCATGGCAGTTGAGCCTTTTTCAGGCATGTACCTGCAGGCATGTCCACAGGCACTGCTGGGGCTCGAATCTACGACCTAGCGTCCAGTATCACAGCGCTCTTAACCATTCAAATTATAGTTTGCTAAACCATTCAAATTATAGTTTGCTTGGGGATTGAAGACAAAAAATAATGCTCAAGTATATGCATATGTGAAAGTGGACAAAGGGAGCAATATCGATGAGAATATACAAGAAACAAGAAAGATCAGAGAATTTGGAGGGAATCATGAAGTCTCTGATTCTTGTTAAGTTTGAACAAGAATCAAGGGAAAGGTAGTTTGGATGACAGAAACAGCCCAAAGCATTTATAGTTCAAACAAGAAAGTCCTCCTGCGTGAACGCATGAGGCACACTGCCCGCTGCGTAGCAAGTGCTTGCTATGCTGCCCTATCCCGGGGGGGGGGTACCGCATCCCTGGCTGGGGGGGGTGTACCCCATTGCCCCATCCCTGGCCGGGGGGGGGTACCCCAACCTGACCTGGCCGGGGAGAAGGGTACCCCCCCCTCCCCATCGCTCCTGACCTGGACCTTGGGGGTACCCCCCCCCCGGTGGACTGACAAACAAACTTACCTTCCTCCATCCTTCTGATGCGGGCGGTAATAACCGTTCCCACCACGATCCTCACTGGGTTCAATAAAGTAAATGCGAATTCTTCATTATTCGATTTGGTCTCACACTCGAATTAGTAAGAGAGTATGCCCTATTTACACTTAGTCATGTGCAAGTTGAGCGTTAATCTTTAGATGGACGTGATTGAAACCATCGGACTTCCTGAACTGGAAGTTGTTGTTCAGTTGGTCAAACTCACTTGCGCATTTGAGAGGGAAATTAATGGCACCACTTGGAAACTTTAATCTAATTGTACCGCTTTTTGATGTATTGACACAGAACGTGTTTTTTTTTTTTTTTTGCATAGTTGGATGAATTGAATGTTATGCCCTAGTAAAGTGATTACATCCAGATCCATCGTTAAGTTAAGGTGAACGTGCGTGTGACAAATTAAGGAAGGGGATAATAGAGTAATTTTAAAAACAGTGGTTCGAATGGGACAAAATGGATTTAAAGTGGGGATCGAGGCTCAGATCATATTGTTGTATTCTACTACATAAAGTCAGTGGTGGACATGGGGGTCGCCATTTTGACAGGAGTACAGTATCACCAGTTCTGAGACCAGTAATTCCAGGGGACACGCAGTGCTTGTTGATGAGATAAATTTAGCCGTATTACGTGTATATCCGTTTGAAGGATAGAACAGAACAGGACTCAGGAACTGTTAAGTCAGGCAAGAAGTGTAAAGCCGACTTGGGTTTTTTTATGCCTTACACTTCACCCCACCAAAGGGTCAACTAGATTTTGATATTTTGCCACGCTCATTCCCAAAGTGTGAAGCAGACTAATTTTTTTTTTGTACATTCACACTTTACCCTCCCCTCCGTCTCCTATCACTATGAGAGCAATTTGCTTGTTTATGACAGACACAAGGTTGTCTGACAGCTTGACCATGACTGCATGTCGAATTGAGTTGAGCAGAATCAGCAAAAGGTCATTTGCAATTTCTTCTCTGTGTATATCTCATGTAATTTTCCTTAATCCCAGCGCACTGGAACTTTACATTGGACTCACCTTCACAATCGTTTTCATTTATTTGAATTAGCTGCATCTCTTGTGTTCAAAGGTTTATCCTTGACTGAATTGAAGGATTAAAGTGCTTAACTCCTTTGCTGTGAAAAGGTGAATCTGATTTGAAAAAAGGTGAACTAGTGTAAGATGCAGGTCGCCGAAATAACGTGAAATATTCAGATATGCAGAGATATTAGTTACATGTACATGTACTTTGTGCTCAAGAGCTTCAAAATCAGATTTATCCAGGTTAATTTCTTTAATTGTTTTGGCAATTTTCTGTAGGGGATGGTTGGGATGAATGAACTTTGATGGTGTAGAACAGAATCACACAGTATAACGTTTTTTGTCAAGCTACTTCAATTTAAATAGTTAGAAATGCCATTAATTAGCATAACTTGTGGTGAATTTCAAGAACCTTTTACAGTGCTACATTGAATGTATCCATGTTTAGAGCTTCCAGGCACTTTCTTTAATGTTTATACTTAGTATTGTAGTATTTATCATAGAATAGGAACTTAATTATATGCGACTATTGATTTGGAAGACTGGAATTCTTCGTCTTCTTGAGTTTAATTATTTACGACAGAATCATCCGCAGTCGTGGATGTAAAGTGGCAATTGTGGTATTTCAGGCTTGACAGAAAGTAAAGTGACCCAATATACAGAATTCTGAAAATTGTCTGACAATTTTTATGGACCTTTTGTTTGGCCAGGACAACTTTGGATGGCATAAAAGTTGGAACTAAGGTCAACATAGAATCCCACCCCCTGTACCACAACCTGACATCAAGATTTTGTTAATTGACTTTCACAAGATAGCCAGCTTCAGCCCAAGTTCTCGTACCATTTTGTAATAGTAAATGAAGGAATTTTATTTGTTTATGTTATTTATTTCACTCAATGAAAGTGAGGAGAAGTCAGAATTTAGTTTTGGAAATCGTAAGTTTTGTAAATAAAAGAACACAGTTTTTGAGGCAAGCTAATGTCAAATAATTGTTAGATAACTTTGATCCAACTCAAGATGTCAACCCCGCATTTTCTGCAGTCTCTCAGCCACCTTTCGGAACAGAAAACACAGCATATCACAGGTGTAATATAGGAAAGACCGAAGTCTATTTGTCGGAGGAAAATAGGTGAAATGGAGATGCTTTTTGTCATCTCTGTAAGAGCATATAGTATGTCAAAATATCGATACTGAAGCGAAAAATAGCATAATGCTACCTACCCTGGGGAATTAATTTTGTTCACTTTGGATTGCTACAGGCTCTACTGTCTGTTCTGGACATTTTTTTGGGTTGTATTATTTCTATTATTGGAACAAGGCATTTTTCTAACAGCTCAATCTTATTGATAGTTATTCGTCCATAGGTGATCACAAAAGAAATACATCTGCATTTTTGCAACACAGGTTTTAGCTGTCATAAATTATTTAGCCAAAAGGACTTAACTGTCATAAGTGCATGAAAAATTTTGATGACTATCACTAGCCGGAGTGATAAATATTACAGTATTTTAAACAATAACAAAATATTTTAATGCATGATCATTGGTAACTAAATCGTAGCTAAAACCTAACAGCTAAATCACAAGCATTTGCTATTTGTAGAATGTTTCTGATACCAGCCTGAATCTTAAGTATTAATATCTTATTATGACGATTAAATCATACCTTTTTACTTTTCCGAGGGCTTACTGAGAATAGGGTGAGGTCAAGGTATTAGGAACATAAATATTCGCTCAAAGGCATAGCAAAAACAGCAACGTTTTATGATTTATCCCTCGCGATAGCAAACTAACCGATGTCTGAAATCCCAAGAAGTCCAGAAGAGGTTTCATTTTAAAAGGATGGGGTGTGGAGGGAAGCAAACCATCCCTCCCAAATCTGAAGACCTAGTTGTCCGTCAAACGTTTTCATTTAGGGAGAGGCAGCAAACCGTCCTTGCTGAATCCGAAATTCACATTGTCCATGAAGAGTTTTCATTTTTTTGGGGTTTGAGGGGTGGTGGGCCCAAAAGAATCTGAAGTCCATGTTACGCATGAAAAGTTTTCATTGTTTTGGGTGAGGAATGGGGGGGGGGGGGGGGAGGAAATTTTCCTTGTTGCATTTGAACTCCAGTGG
>JBCAUG010717956.1:0-12779 GCA_038406175.1 Haplosyllis leylae | reverse complement strand
GTTCCTCGGGTAAACTTAATGGATGTGTATTTTGTCGCACAGTGTTATATTGGTTCCCTTGATAATCAATGGGCGGCGCGCGAAGGGTTAAGCTGTGAAATTAAATGAGATAACATTTACTGTCAACAACATGTACAAAGAAGAAAGTTTTCCTGTGGGAAACCGCACGAGGCATACTGCCCGCAGCATGACCTGTCCTGGGGCTACCCCCTGTCCTGACCAGGGGGGTACCCCTGCCCTGTCCTGACTGGGGGTGGGTACCCCAACCTGACCTGGCCAGGGGTACCCCATCCCAATGTACCCCGTCCTGACATGACAGGGAGATACCCCAACATAACCTGGCCAGGGGTACCTTATCCTGGGGTACCATCCCTGTCCTGACTTGGCCAGTAGGGTATCCCAACCACCCCCGCCCCCAGAAAGGACATGGGACCAGTGGAAGTATTATGGCATGGAGATCAGGTATCCCCAGAAAGGACATGGGATCTGTGGAAGTATTATGGGATGGAGATTGGGTACCCCTCCCCCCGGCAGTGGACAGACAGACAAACTGAAAATATTACCATCCCGTCGTACTACGTACGCGGGCGGTAACAAAAAAGTGTAATTTCCTCTAATAGATCTCGCTGAGAAATAAAAGTCCACATGTAAGGAATGTACCACCCCATATCTGGACATTGTCATGGGTCATAGAATTCAGCTAAAGTATTTATTTGGAAAAACTTTAGTGAACTGCAACGATCACCATTATTTTTTCGCTGAGGACAAATAACCTGAACTATAAAGATGAACAAATAAAATAAATATGGACTGGCCTCTTTGTTAAAACAAATCAGCTAATCAGATCAGATAATTATTATGAAACAACCAGAATATTTTCCCAATGATTCCGAGACCCACCTCGCCCCCCCCCCCTTCAATGACCAAACTAAATGAGCCAGAAACAAAACGTGTTGCACTTCTCTTCAAAAATTGTTTTGATCGCAGTCTTTGAACCAATTGGTCAATCAAGATCATTGTATGGAAAAGTGTTATACCCCAAGTACCAGTCTATTTATCGTAGTGTATAAACATCCTTCAACAGTACTTCTCCTTTGTGATTGATAACGTGGAATATTTCTCACATCCAACTGAGTGGAATCCAAACACAATGGACCAGTGATTACACAAGAAGGGTAATATTTCATAAAAGCTGCATTTAGCATCAAATAAATCTCGCTGGGTTTGATGTTGGTTGACTGGTGCTTTATTCCATAGACCACTAAGGTCCGTTTACGATAACCGACCACGAACGTAATAGCGATATTTCCCGTTTAAATCTTTTGCCGCCACGACATTTTCATTAAAAACCTGCGAGGAGCCGTCAATTCGGAATTCGCTTCGTTTGCTATGGCACAATGCGAATGAGTCTTTCAATTATGATTTCCCTGCATTTATTGCCGCACAAAGAAACAAGACTAATGTGTTTTGTTGCTGCAGACTGCCTTTCTGTGACAGTGCGGAGGCGGTGGGTGGGGGGAGGCTCTAGTACCACAGCCATTCGAGAATGTTGGCCTGTCCCTCTGTGCATGTAATGTTTGGTATCGGATTCAGTATAAGGAGCCAGTTGAATTTCCCCCAAATGATTGTCAGTGAAGTCCGTGACAAAAATTTATTGCAGTTAAAGGATTATTCACACCTGGATCCTCTTTATGTAGGAGTCGAATGGCTTACCACACATCCACACGTCATGGGTAGCAGACAGGGTCTTCGAATTTACCCCAATTCATGCTTCAGTGATCTATCAGATTCGTCGAATTCAATGAAAGTTCGCTTCCACTCAGGGAAAAGTCAAGTGTCTCACGAATACACCTTTCATTTGTTTCTCTTTCATTAAATTAAGGAGTTATAAAGTTTTTATCCTGCTCTTCATTCCCACTGCCCTGTCAACCTTCCCCTCTTGGCGCTTACAAGGAAGCATATTGTTGGTTAATGTATTGCAGCGTGATTCGTGTATTAGCCGGGAGGCAGGGAACGCTAGTGCGTGTGAGTGGATCGTGTTTATCAAGCTGTGAGTCTAAATTGCTTGTGGATATTGCTTCTCATCTCCATTCATTCCTCTCTTGACTTTTCACTGTCTTTTTTTCCTCTATTTTATTGGTGTTTGTCGTTGTCTTGTTGTTTTGATTTTCCGATACACGTATTTTCCCTCAAGACTAATGTATTTGTATTTCTTTCGTTATGGTGTAATAACTGGTGTCCTCTAAATGGTGTCTCCAAAATGCAGTCAACCATGACTTGATTGATCAAGTGTAGCCAAGCAACCATTTCTGGTGACACCATATTCCCGACAAAAATTATGACGACCATCTCCACAAGTGATTTGTTTTCAGTTTAAACCTGTTTGGGAGATTATATCGAGGAAAATTTGGTTTAAAGATCTCCTAACATATGTCTGATTAGCACAGTGGAAACCAGTGATGGTAAGTTTGAGTTCAATTCCCACTGGAGGTAACTTTATTTTTTGTTGAAACGTCCCTGATTTCAATATCGCACAAAAATGGCAGAAATGTGAGAGTTGTGTTATTTGCTACTGGCAGATAGTTGATCGCCTTGGAACACCAACTCTGTCGACAATTGCCTTCATCTTTGTATCAATAACAGTCATGAGATTGACCTTGTAAAAGTTACTCTTGATGTTCAATAATCGGTGCAGAAACCTTACACTTGGTCAGATTAGGTACATTGTTTCATCAATAGTTCAAGCTAAGCGTAGAACCTATTGTAAGGAGAGCAACTCCGGTTCGTTAAGAGAATAGTAGTTATTCTACTCTGGGCCTACCGGCAGTGTGTTCTACATAAGTACCCTCGGTTGCCTATTGGCTATGCTGGTGTGATATGGGGTTCAGGGTGGAGCCTGTATCGGAATGTGGCCGTGCGTTTAGCACATGCCATACCCTGCACTATTGGCAGAGCAGATATGTCCTCTTCTCTGTTTTCATACAGGTAAATTATTAGCTCTCGAATGAAAATTCGAGAGATTTAGTGATCCTCGTGATGAAATAGTGCTATTTTTTGTAAACATATTTAACGTCATTATCTGGCGCCATGGCGTCATTCGAAAGCTTGGAAACCGTTGCCATGCAGGGCTGCTTCATTTTCAAAAGGAATTTTCTTGACGTCCTTATGGTTTTAGAGGAAGCTGTCGCCTTGACACTGTAAACTAAACATAATAGAGACGTGGCATTGTCCTAAAATGTTTCTCATTTCATTTTTCATAATTAAACTTTTGATTTCACTGTCTTTTGTTTTCTGTAGTCTGTTATTACCGAGGTCTCGGTGAAACCACAACTATGTGAATACAAAATGAAGATATCACATTTCTGTAGGAAAATGACTTTCTAAAGAAATGCCAAGATTAAAATACCATTGTAATTAGTCTTAGAATAATGGATCTATTTGCAACAGTTATTATTAGACCTGAACTGAACTTTCTTTAACAACGTACTTTATGGTGTTCCGAAAGATTAAACTCATGGAAATGTCCTTGTGAATTAATGCATGGAGGTCGTCAGTCCGAGATCAATAGATTATGTACATTATTGTGTAAGATTATTTAACACATTTTTACTTAGCATGGTAAACAATCCGTTTCATCCTTCAGACTCTCTCCCAGTGGAAAATAAAGCTTATCAGATTCATCAATAGTGTGGTCTCCACATTTACCAGTTCTGGTTGTCGTGGCTGTGGTTGTCGTGATTAACCTTGTCCAAACAGATATTCCCACTCTAGTTCCAAATTCTGACAAAATCTAATTGAATACAACTAGTGCTGTAGCATGCTCAAAATTAAACGTAGACTCTGCTTTTTTACCTGAAGACAAAGTCTGGAACTTTTCTTTCTTACTTTAAATTGCATAATATTGGTTTAAACTTTAGAAGCATTTGTTTGTTTTTTTTTTATATTTAGATCTTTTATTCCAAAAATAGGCAGCCAAAGCTCTTATTGCTACGTTGAACTTGTCTCTTTGTATTACATAATACTAATTAGAAATTCGTTTCAATGTTCAACAGTTATATCTTTCATGTATTTTTCGACCTTTGATTTGAAAGTAGGTGGAAAAGTCTCTAATTTTTTAAATTACATTTTTACTTTTTCAAAGGTTTTGCAGTTTTTAAAAGGTTAAACACAAAGGATTTAATTCACACGTTCTAAATCGTGTGTGAAGAAACACGTGATAAATTATCAAAATGTCACACCCAAACATTTGCTTTTTATACTATCAAATGAGCAAAATTCTACTAAAAATAAAGATATCAAATATAACAATGCATGTACCTCAGTATTTGGGCTGCAAAACAAATTTCAACTGGGAAATGTTAATATTTTTATCAAATACAATACAGCTTCTTCATGTTGCCGTAAACTAAGCACCTCAATTTAATAACGAAGTTTTAAATGAAGCAAGCAATGGAAGTCAGATACAATTTCATGTGTATAGAGAGAAAGTTCCAGGTCCTCTGGTAAGCTAACCCTGTTTCGACCCACTTAAGTTATTCCTCTTCTTACAAAGATATTGTCAATGACATTGGATCACGGGTATCAGGATTCGCGGTATAATTATGTAACTGCCGCGGGGAAGCACTGCTCAGACAACTTCTTATCGAGAGCTTGTGCCCCTTGGGATATCATCTGGAATTCCCCATGGTCTTCCTTCCCCCACTGTTCAACTGCCTATTTAGTTTTTCGTCTGCTGCTATTTAGCACTGAAAGTTGTGTGCTGAAATGATTTGCCCTTTTTATTGCTTTCCTATGTATGTCAAATCAACTCAAATGGCTGAGAGATTTTTGGAGTATCATTCAATGACGAAAAGTTCTACTGTGACTTATTATTCAATTTACATCACACAATTTAATTTAGTAAATGCAGAAATTGTAGTAAAAAATTGCCACTCTCATGAAAATGAACTCAGTCTAATTGCGTGATCCAACTCCCTATGACGTATTGTCGGTTCAAATTAGCAAAAGTGAAATTGAAACTTATGCACTAAACAAAATCCAGTGAAGTTCAGTGAAGACAACTTATCCCGTAAAAACTACGCACTGTGTGTACCTGGCGATGTCAGTCATGATAAAATGAGCCGAACTGTGTCGGTAGTGACGTAGTAAGACTCTTTTTGTAAACAAACCGTGAAAATATGTCTAAACATTGAAATGTAAAATGTTTTGGCGCAAGAAGAACGAAGTGTTTATTTTCGGGCCGAAATGTTTCCTGGCGTGTTCAAGAAATGATTTGTAGGGTTCCTCAAGGCTCTGTACAGATTACAGGTTGAACACGGTTAATTCGAACACGGTTTATACGAAGTTCCACTTAATTCGAAGTTTTTTACTACACACTGTCTTATCAGTTAATGCTAAAATGTACTGTTAATTCGAAATCCACCTATTTCGAAGCAAAACCTTGCCGACGAATCAGTTCGAATAAACTGCCTGACCTGTAGTAGCGATTAGGCCATTTTGAAAAGTATCGAGTAGACAATACGGAAACTGCGCAGGAAATCTTGCCCTTCCACTGAACATGAATCATGTCATAAAAGCAATACGACGAAAACCTTTCATCTAATTAAAAGAAATTTTGAAAAACGACGACATCTATAACGGTCATGAACATAGAACAGGATTTCCCAGAGGGTGGGGTGCCAACCTAACTATGTGACCCTTTTTTTAAAAATTGCATGAAAATTAAGAGTTTTTGGGGGTGGCTGCGTCCCTTGCACCCCTAGCTGCGCCAATGCAGAAGATAAATGTTTGGATCCGTTATCTTTTATTTGATGCCTTAAGATTGCGGGGAAAGCTTAGAAAATAATTGTTTTTCGATTTCAAGTGGGACCTTCCGATGGGGCATACTATGTGCATTGAACTTAGGGTTGACCAATATTCATAGTACATAAAACCAACCTACCTTCTGTGTAAACTGTGGAAACGTAAGTCCAGTTGTAATACTGTACTATATCCACCAGAGCTTGAGCCTGAAGCTTATCCGACGGGACAACTCTCAGAAAATATTCATATAAACTTTTGTCACTTAAATCCTTACTGGTGGCGGAGTATCCTATCTGTGGAATTTGAAACAAGGACAGAAGATTTTGCACCTGAATTGTAACTTGGCTCGATCCAGGGCCTATAAGCCCCGCAATGGGTTTGTCAGCCTTCTTGCCACAACCACCTTGTGTCGGGTTGGAGAGATTTTTCTTCGCTTCAAGACTGGCGATGGAGTTTTTGATGAAATCTATGCTCTGTTCTAGCGCGACTGGTGGATACCAACAGGAGTCTCGTATATCACAGCCGAGTTTAACATTGGGAAGTATGTTTGGGTTGCTGTTGATCTCATCGAGCGTCTTGAGGAACACCTCAATTCTGTGCATTCCATATTGTTCCCAAATAGGTCCGCACTGACGCGTGAACGCGTGTTTCAACTCTGGTTGTCTGTGAACTGGAAACAGGGCCCCGAAGATGATGTCACCATCGACGCGCGCAATACGTCGTTTTGTTATCCTTCTGTTTTTGTCAACTCGGTCATCTTTATCGGATCTTCCAGAACTCCCAGTAACGCCAACCACCATCAGAATCAGAAACGCAACCGTGGTACTGATTTCTGTCCATTTTCTGAGAGAGATGAGCATACTGCATGCAAAATCCCAGTCCCAGTTGAGAGAAAGAAGACAGAGTGTTACCAAAGTGTATCCAGTTATGTATCTTTCAGGTTCGTATTTGAACACAAGTGATGCATGTTACAAGCTCCAATTGAGAAATAATCCCGATTCATTCGGTTGTGAGACGAGAGAAGGAAATACCGCCATCCATTTATGTACAGAAATCCTGTGGCTTAAAAGTCCTGACTTTCCCCAGCAAGGGCCTGTCACACAATGATTAATCCTGTATCACGAATGCAATACAGGCCCCACAAAACCAGCTCTGATTCACGCGGAAATTCAATTGCTGTGGATGCCATTTCCAAAATAACCAGCACTAAAAGCCTTAAATGCCAAACTTTGCATCACTGAAGCTATGGGATGTTTGTGGTCGCCTCCATATACCTGCCCGGACCATTTTGTGTTAAGAAGCATTGAAGCTGCACAGAGACTGCCTGCCTGGCTGCTTGTAGTGAAGAGATACTGCAGGCGGGTAAGTATAAGTCCACTCACTGCATCCGTGGAGCTGCAGAAAGGAGGCAAAGTAGAATGAGGTGCTATGCCTGCAGGGAGGAGTGACTGGGACACTGAGAGAGAAAGGGAGCAGAGGGGTCCTGCAGTGAAGCAGTGCCTGCAGAAGAAGATGGTTCGCAGACCAGTTATGGGACGGGGAGGAAGATTAAGCGATCAGTGACTCTTGACCAGCTGTCCAACACTCATGAAAACCACATGTTCATTCCTTTTCCATGGTCCAACATGATCTGTCAACAAATGGACACGTTTTGCCTTCCCTTCTGTATTTAGTAAGAATTACAGGCGGATGACACAGTCAACTTTTAGAGTTCTGCTGTCCTTTTTCTTCAGTTAATTTTGTGAATTATATTTTCTATCACGTTAGTATTTGTTTTTAGTTGGTCCCATTTCCAAAGAAATTTATCCACTCCGTTATTTATAAATCTCTGGAGATGTCTTCTTCTTTTGTGCAGAACCAAAGCCTAATGCTGCTGTCATTTGATCTCCATTCAATGTACTTTAAGTAGAGATTGATTTCTCCCAAAGAGTTTCAACTGGAGAAAGAATGCTGAAGTTATCTAGTTTTTTGTACTTGTCTCAGTGCGTATACAGTGTGTAGTTTCCTTCACTTTGAGAAAGAAAACTACGGAACTCCCAAATGGCCTGGCAAAATAATCACAGCAACTTTGCCGCACTAAAAAACTCCCGTCTCAGATATGGTTGTTATCAGTTCTACAGCATCTATCTCGTCCATTCTATTCAATGTCGCCTTATATCTTACTTATTCAAGGCATGTGGTTTGGCCTCCGACAGGCAGATGCTCCACAAGTGTTTCTTCTGATTCTTCTTTTACCTTTTACCAGCAGATGATGTTTATTCAGATTAGGATTGTTTGCCCCTGTGTATTCCTGAGGATGCCAGGTCTCGGCTTGACAACAGTCAGATTTATATTGGTTGTCCCATGCTGTGCTGCTGGTCTCTCTTATTGAAGAGATAAACTTGGGTTGGTTCATGTAATAAGGAACAAAAACATTCGTTTATTTGTGCAATGAATTTACCGCTTCAGCCAACTACCAGGTTGCTTTCAGTGCTAATGAATGTAGTTTTATGCAGTGCTAATGTTTTCTGAAGCAGCGATTAAATGTGAATGCGAATATGTTGCAAAGACACAGATAATTAGAATTGCCATTCTTCTGTGGTTTCTGTTCAGTTGCTGTGGCGACACATTTGGCAGTTATATTAACAAGTCAAAAGAAAGAGATGCAGTTCTTCAGCTCTGATCTGTTTTTCCTGGCCAATTCTGCGGCCCGTCTCACCAAGTCCCATAACTCATTGCTGCACATCTGAAAAGAAAAACAACATTTATCAAGTTTTGTTGGGGTTGAGAATGGATGTGGCACTTGTGCCTGCACTTGCAGGTACTTGCAGGCAAAAGGAGGGAAGACGCTGGCTTGAAGAGGAAGCCTCTTGAGCAGCTCCTTCATAGTACTCTTGGGCCAAGGTCTCCTGGGGCATCAGGGAAGGCAAATTTATTGTTTCAAAGTTGTTAGCGTTATTCAGATTGGCTCTTTATGGAGTATTAGGGAAATTGTCTTGAAAGTCTCCGAAATATAAGAGGAACTTAGATTTAAAGCCATCTTCAGGCTATACAAAAAACCTCAGACTTTCAAAAGTATACTCAGGAAATTAAATACCTTTAATTCTGTGGACAACTTTTTAAGACAGACACCGCATTTCCGGTTTCCAATTATTGGAAATTCATTACAACAAGGAATGTCCATATTAAATCTTGGAACAAAGACCATTATGCTTTGGAAAAATAACTCCCTTTTGTCATTTTCTCTCCTCTTTCTGTCTCTGAAACTTTAAGAAAAATGCAATAAAGTGCCGATATTATTGCTCTTCTCGTTCCTTCTTTTTTCTGCTTCCAAACATATTGCGTTAAATATATCCTAAATATATCGTTGTCTGGATTGTTTCCGGACAAAAATTAAACGAAGCTCTTTGCTTCCAGTTGTTCCTTGAGAGGACAAAGGAATTAGTTTCACACATTTACAGTCTCAGAAAACACTTTGATGTGATGGTTAGATTGGCTGACTTCTATCGAAGTGACCTGGGTTCAATCCCTGGTCACGCCAGTCAATTTATAAAAAAATTATAATGTTAAATTTATCTAATTAGCGAGAATTATGAAAAAACGTGATTGGTGGCTCGCTTGAGTCACCTTAGTGGTTGAGCTGAGGTACCTTTAACATCCTGTCTCAAGCCTGTGGCAGTTTTATCATAATTAGGCCTACTTTAACCTGCAGTCATTGGTTGGAATTTGTTTACACGGAATGCTGCCATGACGTCATTTTGCAGGTGCGACCAATGGGGTCAACGATGCAACGTCATTTTTTTATGATATCAACACAGCGCGTAAGCACGATTATTCGTAATTCGTTGTTTCAAAATTGTCCCAGTTTGATGCTGTCGCAGGTTCTTGCACGAGTCTAAATATCAGTTTGTCTACACAAAAATGACAAACATTGACCCCAGTTATTGTGAATCTATTGTTCTGATCTACACCAACTATTTGATGAGAATGACAGTGTGTATCCACTGAATTGTTACTTGTTCTAATTGCAATTATTACTTCATTACAGTTAATGGCCAATTTGCCGCCGGTAATGGAAATCACTACGATAGGAGGGGGCAAATAACTATGCTCGTATTACGATTATTGGTACAAGTGCTGACGAAGATAAAATCAGAATTCCCATCAGGACTTGTCTGTGTATTATCCAGTTTGCAAGACTCCAACCCCTCAATCTGCCCTTGTGTAATTAGTTCCTGGGGTAATTGTAGTAAATTCGTTCCATTCCTTTCTTGATTTGACAACAGTGAATTTTCATTTCGCGTCAAACTATCACTGTTTAACATCTTTGCATTTTCCCCGACTCTTTACTTTAGTTTTTGTTCAATATTTTTGCGTAAATGTTTGCGTTTCTTTGCACTCAATGGGACCCAAAATCATGACCCCCGGGCTGTGTACTATCCTGTGTACCAGTTAAAACGACACATGCATCTTTTCATTTACCCAAGTGGCCCCCGGCAGGCAACGGGAGGTGATATCCATGGCCTTGATTTCTTGAATTTTACGACAGTCGAGTTTTTCCATATTTTTTTCATCGAATCCGATGAATTCATTGAAATGGATTCATAGTGATGTGTCTATGAAGTAAGCAGGTTACCATAAAATAAAATGCAAGGTGCTCCCATAAACAGACTGAAATTGTGACATGATATTTGCAAATGGCAGACTGTATTTAATAATGTGCCAAAAATAGAAAACATAGAAAGTAAGCAATAATCAAGACTAAATGATATCCTCGTTGGTGCACGATCTGTTTCTTGTGAACAAATGATTTCAGTTCCGATTTTTACTGGCTCGGCTCAAAACTTTGGTTTGTGATTATCAATGCACTTTTTCTGATTTTCAAACAATGGTAATCCAACCAATATTAATCTGATTGTTTAACCCCTTTGGACTATTGAAGACCCTTAATGTGTTATTAATCCCTAAAAATATCTGAGAAATCCATGCAATATTTCTGTGATTTTTGTTGTGTTCAAATTTGGTAAAAAACCACTATTGCTCAAGTCCAAACCACATTGTCAATACAATGTTTACATTTTGCAAAACAGAATGCCTTCGCAACGTTCATTTGCTCGGAAAATATGAACAACTGAATACGTGATCATTTATTTTCAAGCTGGTAACTACACTTACTAATATTGAAACAAAACAACTTTACTATCTTTCTTTTTAAACATTGGTTTGGACAATTGGACAAACGGTGCATTTGTAGAGGAAACAAGATTTGATTTGACATCTCTCCTCAGTGTTAAATCCCTAGTGGATTCCCATTGCTTGCAGGTTATCTCGCTTGTGCTCAGGTTTACCATCTTTAAGTTCAAAGTCACATTATCCTCACATGCTTTGTACAAATCCAGCTTTATTTTTACGATGAGGCATGCTTTCATGGTCGTATCCCGAAACGTACAGTACAAAGACGTTTATTTCTATGAGAACAATAGGAATTCCACAACGCGCTTTCGTCTTAAAGGCTTAAAGCCTTGTTCACACCGAGCGTCAAAGTTACTGTCAACGTAAAAAACGCTACGCTTTTACACATAGCGTTTTTCAGACCGTTTTTTGTCAGTGGCACCATTGATCTTTTGACGTCATGTGTAAACAGCACCATACGAATGCATTGAACCCATTTTAAACGGTCTGAATAACGGGCTGAAAAACACTACGTGTAAACATGGCCTAAGGTTTTAAGAGGTACTGGTAACGCGGACAAGTGAATTCCAAAATCCACTGGCCCACACACCAATCTGCTCATTCACAATATTTATTGTATTCACAAAATCTTTATGGTTATTGATATGCCATAAGTAAAAGTTCATTTTTGACATAAATCAGGTAATATTAATTGTCAAGACTGAAATTTTCAATGGTTTAAAATAAACTTTGTTTGGTTAAAAATCATACAAAGTTAACAAAAAAAATTGTCCTCGAGAATCTGGACATCTTTTTTTGTGGGCCAGTGATTTCCAAAAATTGACCATGATCACTCACACGGTACATGTACATGTAGTTCTTTACAACACTGACCTTACAATAAATAGAGTGTTCTTTTTGTCAAGTTGACATTAAAGTCTCATCAGTGAATGCTCTGTGCGTGACCGAAACGTCGTTCTTTCACGTCATCGAAAACTGTCGAGTTGATTCAAAAAAATGTTCAACTCAGCTGAACTGTGGTGATAAATTGTAAAATGAAAACTTCTCCACCACAGTTTCACAGCATTCAAGGTCGCCCGCACCAGCGCCGCCAATGGCTTATTCACACTGCACGGAAATGGGACGGGGACAAGTACAGGGGATGGGACCAGGAGCAATGGGTACTGATATGTTGTACAGATATAAGTAAGGAATAAAAAAAAGGCACCAGGACCCATTGTTTCCTATTGTGCTGCTCCACTTCCCTGTACCCATACTTTGATACATACACATGAGTTCCCGCCCTAATACACGTGTACGGAAGTCTATGCCTGTACCTGTCCCGATACCGTACGGTGTGTATCAACTATTAGGGGTAGAAAAGGAACAACCAAACTTTTCCCATTTTAATTCATTACTCGGAACAATTTACCATGAAGAGGCCCCCGAAAAATCTTAATAACTGCGCAGAAAATTTGCAATTTTTAGGGCCCCTTTACACCAAGTGTCAGCGTCAATGTAGTATCAACGCTGCAATGACACTTGTGACACAGCTCTCATTGACCACGATGGAGTCACTTGAGAATGGGGTTGCAGCCCATTTTGGAGCGACTCCATTGTGGTCAATGAGAGCTGTGTTGCAAGCATCATCGTAGCATTGACGCAACATTAACGCTGACGCTTGGTGTAAACAGGCCCTAAGGGACCGTTCCCACTAGGCGAAAACCTCAAAATGGGCTCCATTTAGAGCAATGATAATGCATAATTTTGTCTTTGTCGTCAAGTGTGAATAGAACCACTGGTCACCATGCAACCCATTTCTGACG
>JBCAUG010717945.1:0-12779 GCA_038406175.1 Haplosyllis leylae | reverse complement strand
TACTCAGTCCTGGTGGGGTACTCAGTCCTGGGGGGTACTCGGTCCTGGGGGTACTCGGTCCTGGGGGGTACTTGGGCTGGGGGGGTACTTAGTCCAGGGGGGTACTCAGTCCAAGGGGGGTACTTGGTCCCATGGGGTACTCAGCCTGAGTAACCCCCAAAAAAAATTTTTTTTAATTTTTTTTTAAAATTTTTTTTTTTGAATTTTTTTTTTGGGGACATAATTCCCCGGGGATAGGTCGGCTACGCAGCCTCTTGCGTTCACGCAGGAGGAGTTTCTTGTTTCGTGTTAAATGCAGTTATTTACTTATTTGGAGAAGTATTTTATTTTGGATAAAATGGCAGCATGTAAAGATACGCTAAAGACAATGTGAAAATGGAAACAGAAGGAAGTAGTTACCCAGAACAGTCGCACATCCAGGAGGACGTGCCAAGCCTAAAGTGGGGCACAAACCTATTATTTGGGTTATCGTCCCCAAAAACTGCAAGAAAATGAAGATTTTTGGGCTGAGGAGGCGCATCCATAGCGAGCTGCCCCCCCCCTCTCGGATCCGCCACTGCAGAAGTTAAAACACGTCTATCAGCTGTCTCACGTTCTTAACACTTGTCTATCAGTTCATAGTGATATTTGTTTTTTGCCTGCGACGAGCTCAAAATGATGATGATGATGAATCAGGTGAACTCGTTGAAGATTCAGGTATTAGAGACGTCAGCAGGAATCAAACAGAGACCATTTCTACCAATGATAGCACAGTCACTTGTCCAGTCATTTGTTGGGATTCTAGTTCACATTGTTATTTTGTTCATTAACACCTTAACAGCACTTGTTACAAGAGAGTCATTTGAGTTTTCCCTAAATAGAGATGAATTCTGTAGATTCTACAGAATCACGAGAAAACAAAAAAATTCAGTAGTAAAAATGTTACCCCCAATGGGAAACGAACTTAAGACTTTAACTTTACTGCCCTTCATGCTACCATCTGAACTAATTCCCTATTTGCTGGAAGTCTTAGACCTTTCGATCATTATGTTCATGTTCTGCTGATTTTGAACTTAGAGGATTATTTGGAGCAGTAGACTGTGATTACATAAGGATATAAAGGGCTGAAACTTCAGCAAATAGGGAAATTAGCTCAAATAGTAGCATGCAGGACAGTAAAGTCAGGGGTCCTGGGTTCACTTCCCAGTGGGAGTAATCTTTTGCTTCTGTATTTTTTTTGCTTTCTCTTGATTCTATAGAATTCATCTCTATTTAGGGAAAACTCAATTGACTAACTGGGCGGCCACATTTGGCGATAAAATGGTTGCCTTGCAAGGTAGAAAGTAATATTGAATTTCCGTACCTCAAGGAAATGTAAGGCGGGGGCTAAGAACCGAATTGACACAAACGTGTTATGCTGCGAAGGTTTTTTTTCCAGAAATCAATGACTTTCTCACAGACTCCTCTCTCGCTATAGAGTGCAGTATCATCCTTTAATTATTAAAATCTGCCATAAAACGGTGAAAGAAACGTGTCGTTAAGAATCAATAAACTACAGACCTGAAACGGCTTTGTTGTCTCCTATGAAATATGATCGAATAGGGAACTAAATGAGGACACACTGATAAGTAATCCTCCTCATTACTAGAAATGAACCAAGTCGCGTAAAAGATGGTCAGTGTCATCTGATTTTAAAGTTTAATTGTGATGGATACACTTTAAACACATAGTGTCTATGATTGGCCTTTTGGAAGTATGGTCAATTAAATTGAAGTTAATATAAATATTACATTACAGGAATTTTGGAAGCATCACTGGATAATTGCAAAGTAAATGCATATGATATGAATGGGTTTTTTGGCAAATAATGATTTGTTTTTTTACCAACACCTGACAGTATGTGATCAGTTAAGAGTCTGATATATTTCTACAATATGTAACTTGATAATACTGTCATCTATTAATCTACTATAAATTCATAATGTTTACGAACTATTTTTTTTCGTTCATTGCTGGTAAGGGAGTTTAATCCCCTTGATCAGTTGACTGAGTTTTCATGAATTTCCACTTATAAATTTAATTAGACCTGAAAAAACATTCCGTTAGGACCAAAGTCGTTATTGTATTGAATTATTTCAGTTTAATAAACTCAAATTTTTTGAAATTCCGGTATCTTTTGGAATGCAAGTAGAAAATAACATTGTGAAATTTAACCTCCTTTATCCCATAAGCCACACACTATTCTACGTTAGTTTCATCTTCATCACTATTCAACTGGTTTTGTCTATTTAAACGAAGTGATCTAATTCAACACTGAATGATGAATTTAAGGAAATCTCGAATGATTCTCGTGAGATTCATTCGTTATGAAATATTTATAAGCCTGTTCATTATTTACTGCGCGGACTAAATGTTGTTAATCAATATTCATTACATGAAAGACACTACTCTTCTGTATGGATTTTTCAGTAATAGAACTTTCAATGGAAAAGAAAAGACCCATATACAGACAAATTGGAAACAAGTTGTTCTAAGGAAAAAGACACAAATGTTGAGGAATGTTGCGAACACATTACAGTATCCAGCTTATCCTGCTTTTTCATTTCATAGGAATAAACACAGGATTTAATCCAGAGATCCAGATGCCGTACAAGGCCATATCTGGATCATCTACAGCTGAAATCAGCGTCATCGGTTCAACTTTGACCTGTGACGAGCAGAGAACAACAATCAAGGAATGCGCCACAGAATGTTACAACAGACGCTCCACACAGACCGGATGTCCAGGATTCTACGCACGCGCAACTCAGAATGGCGTCTGTCAGGTGTGTCATGTGTCTAACCACAGCGAGGTATCCGGGAATACGTTCACATCATTCAGCAGTGAAGACACCTTATATCTTCTGACAATCAAAAGAGTTGTTCCAGACGTGTCCATCGATTTTGAAAATTACACTTCAGACACCATTTATGGAACAGGTACAGAGGGAACCATCATTGGTCTGACAGCATCTGATCACCTTACCGGGGTGAGGGGGAAGGGACTGTATGTTCATGGAGGAGGCAAAGTACGAATCACAGGATCTGGAACTGAGTGTTGGACCAATCTGGATCATTGCTCGTCTGGAATGACAGCCTCCATCTGGTTCAAACCGACCATTTTAAAGGAATCTGTGATTATCTCTACTGGGAATGTAAACCTGAGAGGATTCTTCTTCAATGCACGGAGCAATGGAAAGATTGATTTCTTTGTTCGCCATCGCGGAAAAAGACTGGGCTCCACCACATCGAATTACGTCACACTCAATCAGTGGAGCCTCTTGACTGCAACCTACAACTGGGCTGATCGAGTCACTGGCTACTTCAACGGTACTACCCTATATCACTCAGCACAGACACTAGTTTCTGGTTCTTGACTCCAGCTACACAATACTATAAATTACCCCTTTCATCTCTAGGTATCCAGGAAGGTTCGTGCAATCAGGCATCAACCACTACTAGTAGTGGTAACTGGGGAGGTCATATTGGGGTTAGAGATGATGGGTCATTCGACCAGCTTCCCATGGAAGGTCATGTGGATGAATTCAAATATTACTACAGGGAGTTGAGTCCTACAGGTAAGTGCAGGGTATCTCACATGTCAATATAACAAAGTAGTGAACTTTGCAGGTGATATTACTGCAAAGTAGTGAATCCTACATGAGAGATTTTGACAGAGTGCTGAATCCCACAGGAAAGATCATTACAGGGTGTTGAATCCACAGGTGACGTATTACAGGGTAGTACAGGAGTCAGTAGAGTACAGAATTGAGTAAGAAAATTCTGCCACAAGGTACTGATCCTTCAGGTGAGATTACTGAATTGATACAGAGTACTGTTGGCCAGTTATCACTCAATTTCTGTGTCACTCAACTTTACTGATCTCGCAAGGGGGCACCACACATGATACTGTTAACATGGGCCACTTTAGTCAGTAAAATTAATGGGGCCACATAATTACCGCCCGCGTACGTAGTATGACGGGAAGATAAGTTTCAGTTTGTCTGTCCACCACCGGGGATGGTACCCGAGCCAGGTCCAGCCAGGGGATGGGGGGGGGTCCGGAGCCAGGTCTAGGCAGGGGGATACCCCCTGGAAATTTTTTTAATTTTTTTAAAAAATTTTTTTTTAATTTTTCTTTTTTAAAATTTTTTTTCTTATATTTTTTTTCAATTTTTAGGGGGACATAAGTTCCCCGGGAAAGGTTTGCTACATGGCGGGCGGTATGCCTCTTGCGTTCACGCAGGAGGACTTTCTTGTAGAGACAAATGGCCCCAAATATCCTTTTCAGAGATTTGGAGAGAGTATATTGGCTATGAACTTGACCTGGAACTACTTCCTGTCATCCCTCACCCTGATCTGGTGTCTGATAGTAACCATGGCGACTACTCGGAACTTGTGGATGGTAACCTTGCAACCTGTGTTACTGTAAAAACTTCGGCAAGTTGTTCTGCAGGACTAAAGGTAAACTCAGACACACCATGGATTCAATTCCTTTGTAATGCAGTTGGGTTTTTCTGTCAGATTATCTGACAGACCTCTAAAGACCGAAGAGCAAAAGAAATTTCTTCAAAAATTGTCCCCAGTGTGGTTGGAACCCAGGACCTCCAGATCCTCAGGCAAATGCCTTGCCAACTGAACTATGCAGGAATCTGTTGGGCAGGAGATTTCTGAAGTGAGCTTTGTTTGTTTCATGCACCATTTGACATGTTGGACTTAGTTCTTTTCTAGAATCAATAGAGCATGACTTTATAAAGGCCCTATTGATTCACACAGACAACCAAATAGTGATTTAGCTCAGTTGGTAAGGCATTGAAGTGATGATCTGGAGGTCCTGGGTTCCAACCCCACTGGGGGCAATTTTTGACAATTTTTTTTGCTCTTCCCGGTTTGAAGACCTGTCAGATAATCTGACAGAAGCGTGTATCATGAAAAACCCGAATGTTCTCTCAGTGCACGGCCGTGTTTTTCCTGGATTCATTCAGTTTAATGACTCAAGCATGACTGAGGTCTATTGTATCTTTTCTATGTCTCTCACTCGAGGTTTTCACAAATGAACAACATTGGCAAAAGTGGCAATATTGCCATTTGTGTGTTCCCATACATTTGCAGTTTCCTTCTTTATTCTAATCATATCATATTAGTAAATGCAAAATTAGATATCACTGGGTACAAGAGATTAGATACTTTGGTGGTCCAGTAAATTTCAAATGGTACAGCTGAAATACAAACGTCAATATTGGCATTCTTGTATTGCAGAGAATTTGTGAAAACCTCGACTCACAGCTGTATTGGTTATCGTTTCTGACTGCTGATCAGTAGATTGGGGGTTCAAATTTCACAAAAGCCTTTTTTATTGTTACATTATTTTTTATCATCTAAATAGTTGAATTAGACGAATTTTCAAATTTCAAAATAGAAAAATCTCAATTAAATGTTTGACTTCTTGTACTCGATTCTCAAGAGAGGAGGAATACACCTGTATTATCTTTCTTTTCACATCTCCTTGAATCCATGCAATTTGTTCTTTCCTATCCTAGCTTTTTTCTTAGTGCCAGAGGAATAATATTATTAAAATCACGTCAGGCACCGTGATCTGAAGGAATAAAAAGTAATTGTTACAATAAAAAATTTTAAAAAATAATAAAGAGAGGAATATGTTTAGCGGTATTTTTCAGAATTGCCAGGTGGACAAATCAACTATTTTTTGGGGTTTTCGTTTTATTCAGGTCAAGATCTGGAGCATAACAAGCAAGGCAACCAACTGCACAGTTACCTTGGTTACGGAGGATCTGGTCTGTGACGTCGAGAATATATTAGTGTACACAGGTCACGGTGACATCACACCTTCTGAAATCAATACAGATCGAACTCATTTCCATGGCAACCACAGGCTGCTAAGGCTGGAGAGTTCTGTTACTAATGGCAACGGTCAGAACGAGTGTTTGTTCAGATGTGAGGACATCTGTCACTATGTGTTTCTCTATGTGAAGAATGTTCCAGATGAAAGTTCCTGGAAAATCTGCGAAGTTCTCTTTCACTAGGTTATTGTACACTGGTCAAATGTATTTAAAATATATTAAAAATGCCCAATCGCCCGCCCGCAGGTTAGCCTGTCCGCAGGGAAGAGGGGGTACCCCTGGAGAGGGCAAGGATACCCCCATGACTACAGGCCTCACTGGGGTACCCCAGGAAAGGACATATCAGAGACCATATGGTACCCACCCCCTGTTAACAGACACACACCAGTGCAATTTTACCTTCCCCAACCTTCGGATGCGGGCGGTAAATATCAAACATTATTTATAAACGCTGCCACAAAATGATATCATGAAACTTTTTTTTTCAAATCAATAAATATGCGAATCTGAATCAACTTTGTTGTCTTCTCTGCCATGTGATCGAATGGATGCTGACGTCTTTTCTGTTCTGAATTGAGTGCAAAATACAGGATTCTCAGCAGCATTGCACTGAAAAAGACATCGAGTGAAAAGTAAAAGAAAATCAACGACGCCACTGACTTTAAAGGTTGATTACTCTTTAACAGTTTTCAAGTTATCTTCATCTATTGTCATTGAACAAGTTTCACCTCAAAAGTCCAATGTCATGATCATTCACATTTCGGTTAAACAGGAAGCAAGAGTAATGACTGATGCATGGACCGACACAATCAATGACTGAAATTATGAGAGTGAAAACATAATTGTTACCAACTGGATATTAAAAGCGAAAATTATAAATATGTAAAACGTAACATAAAATTGAAGATGCAAATCTGATGGATACATTGTGAATCTTTAAATAGTAATTAGCCTTAAAAATACGAGTGCGTTATGAATTTCTATTGTTTTCCTGTTACTGTCATCCTGTAAGGTATTTTACCTCCACAAGAAAAATGTCTCCTTATTTTCCTTTTTTTTTATTTTCTTTGAGTTTTTCTAACTTAAAATCAAGGAAGAAGGTGTCACATGTCACCCACCTTCTAAATTAACTCATTAGCCACCACTTAATAATTGTAAAACAGTCAGAACGATTCCCCACATCTTGCGGGAGCCCCCAATCAATCACCAAGACTTAATTTTTTGTAGGTTTCTAATAACTGAATCCGCCTGATTTTTGATGGAAATTTTAACCATTCTTGGATACAATTATCTGCCAACAAGATAGATTATAGCCCCCCCCCCCTTACGTAGTACGAGGGGCGGTATTGTTTCTAGGCGTGTGCCACCCTGTCAACAGGGTATCCCTATCTCATGATGCACAAGGAAAATATCCCATGATGCTATCGGCAGCTCAGCGCCTGATGAGACAGAAGAGGACAGCTGCCTTCTTAGGTGTTCCTTGTACCTGATTCATTTAAAACAAGAACCCCGATTACAAGGAAGGGATTTCTGGGTATCATCAGTTACAGAGAACAACTGTACAGACGGGACTGATTTCTGCACGGTCCCAAAACCGGTGCAAGCGTCTGGGGTTGAGAGCCTCACAGGATCCAACCAAGCGTACAGGAAATCGAGTTTTTCACAAACTCTTCGCAATACAAGAGTGTCAATATTGCCATTTGTGTTTTAGCAATGTCATTTGAAATTTACTGGACCACTGAAGTATTCAACCGTGAAATATAATACTCTTATACCCAGTGATACCAAATCTTGATTTACTAATACAATACCATTAGGATAGAGAAGGAAACTGTAAATGTGTGGGACACAAAAATAGCAATAATGGCATTATTGCCAATGACCTTGTAATACTCTGCAATAAAACAGTTGAAACTGGAGACAACTCTTGCTTATGTGAACAGATATGAGATCAATCCAGAGATCATTGGTAACAGAAGTTTTGTTGTCTTATTGTCCGGGCAGTGTAGCGGCAATAAGTCTCTCTCCGTAAGCGGTAGCTTAATTCTTTTTGCGGTATGTGAAATAAAAGAGAACGCAGTTCGTGTGGTTCTGCACTCCGGTAACGGGACTCCTCTTCAGTGATCGTTAGGCTGCTTCAATGTTGCGTGTCTAAAGGTGGGAACCCTGCAATGGGGTGTGTGCCTACTTTATATACCCCGGTGAGGACCCGCTGAAAAGCCGTACTATTGGCTATGGGGTGTTTATCCGTAAGCTGTCATCAGTTACGGCTTGTGTTTATTTATGGCCCTCATATTAAGGGAGAATGCGTTCTTACCCTCTCGTATCTTTATGTACGGTATACTTAAGGTAATCGTTAAGCGTATTACCTTGCAGTTTAATGCCCGAGATATAGTCTCAGCCGCTTTGAGACCCACTTGAACCGACAGCAAATAGACCTTGCATTTATTTATCTTATTTACTTTTTGTCAGTAAGACCTGACACTTATAATTTCACCGAACGATCCAAAAAAAGATTCATTTCATATTGTAAATCTCTCATCCAGTAGATTCTAGCAAATGTTCATTTTGGAAAAACCCAGCGGATTCTCTTCCAGAGTACAGTACAGCGTCACATTGATTGATAACATAATTAATTTATTATTATTATTGATAACCATCAAGTGTAAACGAGCTTGGTATTAAGTATTAAACATCGAAATAATCAACCTATTCAATATTTCATCTTTCGCTACTGAATATTCCAAAAAAACTATAGACTTTATATCCGTGTCATGCTACGAATACTTCTAAAGCAATATTTTTTCAGAAAGTCCACTGTGTATAAATTGATTTGCTTCTTTTCCCATAGGATTATCATATTTAAAACGAATGGTGCGTACTGGAAAAAAGTACATCATTCCGTTTGGATTATCACACAGTAATTCCCGTACTTAAAATACATGTACGTTCTGGAAAATAACGACATCTTTATTATTGTCACAGCCTGAATACGTACTTTAAAAGAATGATGTGAAATAAGTACAACCTTGGATCTTTATATTGAATTGAATCGAAAAGTCGACACAAAGTCGAGACAAAACACATCAGTTTTTGCATCTGTTCACACTGGAAATTTACACTCGGTAGAATGACGTTGCAAAAGACGTTGCGTCCAATGCACCTGGTGGCGTTGTTCTGTCTCACAGGATTAGTCAGGGGATTCAATCCAGAGATCCAGATACCATATAAGGCCATATCTGGATCCTCCACATCAGAAATAGATGCAATTGGAGCAACTCTAAACTGTGATGAACAAAGGAATTCAGTCACAGAATGTGCAACTGAATGTTACAATAGAAGTTCATCAAATACTGGATGTCCTGGATTCTACACAGATACAACTCAGAATGGCGTCTGTCACTTGTGTCATGTTGCCGCCTCATCTGAAGCAAAAACATCCTTCAGTACTGATGATGTTCTGTATGTACTTAGAAATAACCGGGCTGTCCCAGAGGTGTCTATGGACTTTGACAACTACACCTCAGACACTATTTATGGAACAGGCACAGAGGGAACCATCATTGGTCTGACAACATCTGACCACGTGACTGGAGTAAAGGGGAAGGGTCTGTATGTTCATGGAGGAGGCAAAGTACGAATCACAGGATCTGGAACTGAGTGTTGGACCAATCTGGATCATTGTTCATCTGGAATCACAGCCTCCATCTGGATCAAACCTATGGCTTACAGCTACTATGTTATTTCCACAGGTGGTTCAGGCCAGAGAGGGTTTTCTTTCTATGTTAAGTCAACTAAGAAGGCCGAGTTCTTTGTTCGCCACCAGGGGGAGCGTCACACAACAACAACATCCCTTGATGTCATGTTAAATCAGTGGCTTCTGCTCAGCGGAAGTTATGATGGAATCGACACCGTTACCGGCTATTTCAATGGTGCGTACGCAATTAGCTTTCATTACCGCCGGCGTACATAGTACTCAGACCATGCACATAGCCAGGGGGTCTGTGGGGGTCTGTCTAGCAGGGGTACTCAATCCCACAGCCAGGGGGTACTCAGTCCCACAGCCAGGGGGTACTCAGTCCCACAGCCAGGGGGTACTCAGTCCCACAGCTGGGGGGTACTCAGTCCCACAGCTGGGGGGGTTACTCAGTCCCACAGACTGGGGGTACTCAGTCTGACAGCCTGGGGGAGGGGGTACTCAGTCCCAAAGCTGGGGGGCATACTCAATCCCACAGCCAGGAGGGTACTCAGCCCAGGTCCCCCCCCTCCAGCTGAGTACCCCCTCCCCCCCAGATAGGACAACACAGCGAGCACTTGCTACGCGGCGGGCAGTATGCCTCTTGCGTTCACGCAGGAGGACTTTCTTGTTTCCAGATCATTTGGTCCAAGATGTCTGACTACGAATGCTGTTGCCCTTTTCCTTCAAGATAATACTTGGCAATATTGAGCTTTGATCGTAAAGAAATTCAGTGGCGAATCTAGGGGGATGCAACAGACACGCCTCCTGGGTCAAAATTTCCTTATTTCGATATAGTTTTGGGGAAAATTGGACAAATAGTGGATTGGTGCCCCACTCCCCAACTTTAAGAGTTTCCCCGCCCTCTGGGAAACAATATATCCGTAACTGAAACAGATTTCTTTCAGGCGTCCAGAATGGTGTGATTGCCCAGAGTTCAGTCACCGACAATGATGGCAACTGGGAAGGTCATATTGGGGTCAAGGACTCTGGAGCATTTGATGAGGCCCCAATGGACACTTATGTGGATGAGTTCAAGTACTATTACAGGGTGTTGAATCCTACAGGTAAGACAACAACACGGTATTGAATCCTACAGGTGAAATCACTAATGGATGACAAATTCCGACAGGTAAGTACACAGCATCAAAGTCTAGGTTCATGTACCACTCCAGGGTAGTGAGACATTGAGATTTGTTCAGAGCAAGCATCACCAAAGGGAACTGCATCATGTTGAACAAATTTCCAGAGGATACGCATCATGCACTACAAATAAAACTGTCCATTGCCCCAGGAAAGGAAGAGAATCAGTCATAATTAGTGAGTACCCCTACAGGAGAACATGTTAGCATCACAACTGTGATGATTTCGGTGCAGAGAAATGTGTTCATGGCTGAATTCTCGAAATAGGGAGGGGTCATGTACCCATCTGTATCATTCTGGGAAACTACTCCAAAAGAGAGAAAGAGAAAATTAAATCAAACTGGGTTTTGTTTACAATAAAGAAAATGATGTAGCAGAAGTAGTCAGATAACTGGTACAGGACCCATATCCTGGATTCTCCGATTTTGATTTCTAACAATTCACTCTTTTAAATATCAAAGAAATTGCCAAAAAGTCCCTGATCCATCAAGATGCTACATCCGGTTTCTTATCCAGAGATTTGGAGAGAGTATGTTGGCTACGACCTTGACCTGGAACTACTTCCTGTCATTCCCCACCCTCATCTGGTATCTGATCGTAGTGACTACTTGGAACTCGTGGATGATAATCTAGGAACCTGTGTTTCCATGGAGACGAATGCTTGCTCTGTCGGACTGAAGGTAAAACAGATGTTTTTCATAATAATTGTGGACATGTCAGGTCAAATGATAAATGTTGTCAATTGTTGTTACCAATGTTGATAATTAAGTACAAACTGGACTGTGCAAATTTAAAGGAGAAACCTCAAGTATTTGTTGTTTTCATTTAATTCAGGTTAAAATTTGGAAAACAGCCAGTGACACAACTAACAACACAGTAACCGTGGTAACCGAGAATCTGGAATGTGACGTCAAGAATCTGTTGGTGTACACAGGCCATGGTGACGTCATAGTATCTGGAATCACCACTGATCGAACCCATTTCCTTGGCAACCACAAGCTGCTGAGTTTGGAGAGCTCGACCATGGCAACGATGGGAAGGAATGTGTGTTCAGGTGTGAGGACATCTGTTACTATGCGTTCATCTCTGTACAGAATGTTCCAGATGAAAATACCTGGAAAATCTGTGAAGTTTTATTCAATTAGGACTTGACTAAACATCATTTCAATTTGTAAAGTTGACACATTTTTGTGAAATTCGTGTAAACTTCCATCAAATATATGTCTTTAGCTCAGTCAGAATTTCGGACGACCGGATAAAGAATTTTCTCATAGATAACTATCAAAAATCTATTTATGAACCAGTCAGAACGTCTTGCTCTTCCTGTGAGATACAGAAGATTAACGTGAAGGAATTTGCGGTAGAAGTGCACCATGAGGACCTGTGTCATTATTTTCCAGATTAAAGTTCCTGGAAAATCTTTGAAGTTTTTTTTTTTTTAATTTTTGGGGGACATAAGTCCCTTTTGTGGGGCCACTGATACCCTTGTTTTGGATTTCTGGTGACTTCTGCCCTGGGTTTCAAAGCCAGGGTGGGTCCCTCGCTTGTGTGCTTCCTCGCCTGTGCATGATGAATTCCCCAGATTCACTTCTGGTGTGACACCTGCTGACTGTATAGAGGTCAGCATGGCAGCTGAGCCTTTTCAATCCACGTACCTGCGGACATGTCCACATGCATTGGTGGAGGTTCGGGGCTCGAACCCACGGCCGTCCGTACCGCAAGCACGTGAAGTTATCTTCAACTGAAGCTTCACTCGGAAATCCTGACACAGAACATAATCAATACATTTCGTTTTATAAGTTACATGCTGGTTGTGAGGTTGGTACTGAATTTGGACTTCCCGAGGGAACTAGAACTTACCGAGGGTGAAGCCCGAGGTGGGTTTAGTTTCCAAGGGAAATCCAAATTCAGCACCAACCAAACTTACCAGCATGTAACGTTTTGATCACATACAAACAAGTTGTTTCCTTTTATCACATACCAACAAGTATGTTGCCTAGCAACAATGATGCAAGTAAGTT
>JBCAUG010717934.1:0-12780 GCA_038406175.1 Haplosyllis leylae | reverse complement strand
GCCCATTTCACAGAGCTGTACATATAAAAAGTCATCAACTTAAATTTAAAGCAATCTATTTTATTTTAGATCTGACAAATCTGCAAGTGGACTCCAATGTGCACTCACTTGCTATTGTAAGTGATACTTTACTAATGAAGTGCACACATTCTAACAATGGATATTAATCTTGAATAATTGAGGGGATGACGCTTCAATGGCGGCAACGCAATACACATACGGAAAATCACTGAATTAAGATGAATTAATTCAGTCTTCCACCAATTGGATTTAGAATATATGTGACATAAGTGAAATATGAGGGTATAAAGAAACGGATAAAAGCTAAATACCACTAAATACAGTGCAAATACAAGGAAAACAGATGTTAGATTGACCACGGTGAGTGATAAAACAGTATTCAGCCATTGATTAAAGGCGGCAACAGATTAAACAAAGAAAAAATTAAAGGCGGCAACAGGTTCAAATCAGGAAAGAAACTATAACAGAAATTAGATCTTATATATCTGAATAAAGGTAGCAACATAAACACTACAGATAAAAATGTAGAGGAAAATAAAGCAAATAGAAGGGCAGCAGTCCTTGGAAGTGGTTATGAACAAAAAAACAACAACAAGTGTAAGTGAGGGAAAGGAGGAAAATTCAGGTAATTGGGGCAATAACAGCAATAACAATAGCACAACAAACCAGTGCAGCACACCTGTAAACTCCAATAAAGCCATGACAAAGAAAAGATCACCCCCTACAAGAGAAGAAGCACAACAAAAGAGACAACAAATGGACTACGATACAGAAAAAATCCCATATCATCTCGAAGAGGAAGATCAAACTGCAGAAATGGAAATAGAACCTGAAGGAGAAGATGATGTAAGATGTGTTGACACCCAAAACAAGAAAGAAAACCCTACAACTGAAGTCAAAGGATCCACAAATCAACAACCTCCAGAACAAAGATTTGCAAGCTTCTCGTCGGAATTCCAAGAATTTGGTAAGATATTGACACAAATGATGAATGAAATCAAAACTTCAAATAAATCGACCTTGCATGAAGTAATAAATCCCCTAAAGAATGACATAAAAACACTACTAGATGCAAACAAAGAAGAAGAAGACAAAACAGAGAAACTACAAAAAGTTGAGGAGCGCCAAGATTTACTTGAACAAAAGTATCAAAAGATGGAACAAGAAAACATTGATCTAAAGAGAAGGATCAATAAATTGGAGAACAAGATGTTAGAAATGAGTGTAATATTTCACGGCATTTAAGAAGAGAGCTGGGAGCAAGAAGACAGCAGAAAGGACAGAATATACAAGGCGATTGCTAATACAGTGGATGAGGAAGACAGCAGAAAAAGAGTGAAGATTGCAAGGAGTATTCCAATAAGAAGTTGTAGAAGATTGGGAAAATATAAAAGCGGTGTCAGTAGACCAATTTCTGTTGACTTTGAAAAAAAAACTCATGTGGAAACCTTATTCAGTAGTAAAACACACTTACCAAAAGGAGTTTACATCAACAAGGAATTCTCTGAAGACACATAAAGAGCAAGGAAATTACTACGGCCGATCTTGAAGCTGGCAAAAAGTATTCCCCATTACAAGACAAAGAGTAAGCTGGAAGGAGGCAGTATTATAATCCAAGGTAAAAGGTACACATTTGACACACTTAATGAACTTCCTGAAGATCTAAATGGTTTTGCAGCAACATTGAAAAGTGATGACTCCACCCTGGGATTCTGAGCTCAACCCCTTTTCCAATTTTCATCCTGTGAACTTTGAACTGAATCACCAAAAGTACCACTCATCAGAACAATATATACAAGAGCAAAAGGCCAAGTATTTCAAAGATGAGGCAACAGCAGCAAAAATCTTGGCAGCACCAACACTGCTCCAATGTAAGAGACTAGCCAGGGAAATTAAAGGATACAACCATGAGGAATGGTGCAAGAACGCGAAAACACTCTGCAAACCTGGAATAGCAGCCAAGTTCGGCAGCAACAGTTTACTTATTAACCTACTACACAGTACTAACAACAAAACCCTAGTGGAGCTTACTTATGATAAACTATGGGGAAGTGGAACCACAATGAAAGAAGAGAAATGCTTGGACAAGAACACATTGAGTAACATTGGTATCCAAGGTGAAATACTTATGGAACTAAGGAATGAAATTCCCAGAATTGAAACATAGTAAACTATATTACAGGATATAATACGTCATATAGGATGCAACATCTTCATCAATATGCATTCAATATATTATGGATTATTAATAACAATCCTCCAGGATGTAACGCGTCATACAGGACGCAACAGAACCGTGCGACAGGATATAACAGTGCTTCATAGGATGCAACACCAACACACTACTATCGACCATAGACGTATTGCCCCATTCACAAACTCGTAAGTCACATCAATTCTTCCAACGTATAGCCAAAGCATAATTGCTTTTGTTTCAAATCTCTATATATTATCATCTCTACTCTTCATCACATCACCCACTCGTGTAAATAACTCATTTAGAATCTACAAACCTCACCGTAATCGACTGTCATCTATCAGCTCGTTACCTATCTCGTTTAATCAAGGTAGGATGCAACAAAATGTGAAGACAGGTGACAACCCTAATGTTAGTTCACAGGGTAATTTTGACTTTGATCAAATTGGGTACTCATTAAATAATGAGGATCTCACTAGCTTCAATTGTGAATATGAATCATCACTTGAATGTATTAAGCTGGAAAGTAAAGATCTCAATGTATTACATCTTAATATTAGGGGTTTAATTAGCAAACAAAGGGAACTAGCCAGTTTGCTGACACAACTAGGAGGCCCAAATAAAGTGAATGTTGTATCACTCAATGAAACCTGGGTTAGAAAGGAAACAGGCTCTAGAATTAGTTTACCTGGTTATGATTTCATTCACAAACCCAGAATAGGACAGAAGGGGGGAGGAGTAGGATTGCTGGTGTCAAATGAAATTATGCACCGTGAAATTCCTACACTATTGCCTGTGACGAGTACATTAGAACATATTTGTGTAGAAATTAAATGCACAAACAAATCGATACTGATAATAAGCCTTTACAGGCCACCGAACATGTCCCTGAAAGATAGTATAGAAGAAATGAAAGCTATACTCAAATGTCTACAAAAAGACAAACGCTAAGCCATAATATGTATGGACCACAATATCAACCTATTAAAGTGAACAGCCACAAGAAGACAGAGGAGTTTTTTGAATCCCTAATTGAATATGAAATGTACCCGACGATCACCAAGCCCACTCGAATTACAAACTCCACTGCCACTCTTATAGACAATATTGTGGTCTCTCGGAGCTTACACCTGACTATGAGAAGTATGATACTTATCAAAGACCTAAGTGACCATTTACCATGTCTACTGACTTGTGAGAATCTGACAGTAGACTCAAAAAACCCCCCAACTACATGGACAAGACAGATCACAGACAAGAAATTGTAAGAAATAGAGGAAGACCTCAATGATGTAGACTAGACTGAAAAATTAGCCCATCTATCCTGTGATGAGGCTTTTGATGTCTTCCATGATAAACTCCTTGAAACGATTGACAAGTATGCCCCCATGAAAGAAAAGATACAAAAGAGGGTTAATGTACAACCTTGGATAACGAAAGGCATTAAACATGCACAGAGCAAACAAAAAATCCTATACAAAAAATTCCTAGAAGACAGGACGCAACAACAAACAGAAAGAAAGTACAAGGATTACAAATCATGCCTACAAAAAATTATTAGATTTGCCAAAAAGAAATATTATTCGGAGAAATGTACCGAATACAAGAACTCTACTAAAAACTTTGGCGCGTAATAAGTGAGATCACAGGGAAGACATCAAACAAAGTCCACATCATAGATGAGCTACAAATCAATGACATAAAAACACATGACTCAAAAAAGATTGTGAATGAACTAGGGAAATATTTTGCAAACGTTGGAAAACTACTTGCCACCAAAATTTCAAAGCCAACAATAAAGGTAGAAGACTACATAAGCAAAATTGAAACAAATAAGAAAAGCCTGTTTCTAGTACCCACCAACCAAATTGAAATATTAAAACTAATGAATCAATTGAAAAATAAAGGGAGCAGTGGTTCGGACAACATCAGCAACATAATAATAAAAAGGCTGAAATATGTGATCTCTGAACCACTTGCCATAGTCTTCAACAAATCATTACAAACAGGAAACTTTCCTAATAGAATGAAGAAGGCAGAGATTGTACCACTGCACAAAGGAAAAGACAAATCGAACAAAAGTAATTACCGACCAATTTCCCTACTATTAACCATCTCCAAGCTACTTGAAAAGATTTACAAACGTACATATTCATTCCTTGAAAACTGCAATCAACTGTACAAAAGCCAGTATGGTTTTCGTAGCAAACATACTTGTGAACATGCAGTCCAGGACCTCCTTAGTCAAATAATAAAAGGAAAATCGAATGACAAAACTACCATAGCAGTGTTCTTAGACCTCTCTAAGGCCTTCGACACTATTAGTCATGCAGTGTTGTTTAAAAAATTAGACAAATATGGCATAAGGGGTAGAGCACTAAATTGGTTCAGAAGCTACCTCGAAAACAGATCCTTAAGAGTAAAGTGTAATACATCTGCTGATGAACTGTCATACTCAGATTGGTATGACATTGAGTTTGGCACTCCACAAGGATCCTGCCTGGGCCCCTTGATTTTCCTATCATTCACAAATGGCCTACATCTGCAACTCAAATATACACAATGTATATTGTTTGCTGATGACACGACAGTGTATGTGAGTCATAGAGACATTAATAATATAATAATAATAATTTATTTGTACCAAGCTTTACAAAAAATATCACCATATATCGTTCGTTTCTTATATTTACAGATGTAGCCGGTACCAGACATACATAGTCAATGTTGACTCTCCACCGTGGTGGCTGTATGCCCATACATACTGTACATTATCTTTATGGACTTTAATGATAAATAAAATGATAGACAGAATGATTTTAAACAATATAACGAGTGTTGTTGAATATCTTCAGTGCGTCTATGTACAATGAAGTTCTATAGTCCGGAATAAACTATCAATTTTTATGTGTTCTGTCATTGTTGCGTCCTGTAATTCCAATGTCTGTAGAAGCAATGATGTTTCGGATGTTGTAAATTAATAAATTTGTTCATTTCTATTTATGTTACCTTCTTTCACTGCGCATCATATACAGTTTTATTATTGCATCGGTTTGTTTTAGATAATAACTTAACGTTCCGAGTGAATGATTACATAAACAAACAACAATTTTCTTATCTATTTTTGTAACTCATGAAAAAGTATGAACCGGTAGAGATAATTTCAACCAAGCACCATCAATGTTAGGTCAATCAATGCAGCTTTTTCTCTCTAGGCCGTCTTAAATTTTCAACATAGTTAGACTATAAACATCCGAATATAGATGACTGACAAATGATAGGTGATTAGTTGTTGTGAATATCCTTCATCTGGTTTCCTTTGATGGACATAGTGTTGCTTCCTTTAGCCATTGCACTAGCCGTTGCATCCTATAAGGTGTACGAAATACTGACACTATGTGTGTTTCCTCATCAAAATATGAGCTTAATTTAACAAATTCAGACCATTGATCCTTTCCACTTTTTTGTAACAGGTGAGCAGGTGCATGAACATTTATCACTACTTTTATCACTAATTTGAGGTATCATAATTAGTACTTAACAGAGATAATTTTCAGTTTGAAAATGGTTCATGTACAGTGCCTAGCCTGTTACATCCTTTAGTCACAAAGGTTATAGACATTTTTTAAGATTTAACAGTTTACATATGCCTATGTTCAATGGGCTATGTTGCCTACTATAGACGTTGTATCCTGTAACTCTTACCGGTAATCTGGCATCAACATTTCAAACATAAACACATAAACAGGAGTTTTTACGTACACTACTCAGGTTGCGTCCTATAGGTGGATGTTGTACCCTGTCATCAACATTTATGTCTCAGTTTTTGCATCGAGTATTTAAAACTCTTTCCGCAACGATGACATGTGTACGGCATAAGACCACTGTGACGTCTTTGGTGCTGGCGGAGATTTCTGATATCCTTTGTCTCGTAATCACAGTCCTCACACTTTAGTGACTTATCAGTATGAGTTCATTCATGTTTTAACAAATCGTACTTGTGGGTGAAATCACCTGTACATTTTGGGAAGGTACATAAATGTGGCTTGCTTTTGAAGTGCGACTTCTTATGATCATCTAGCTCCGATTTAAAGGGGAAAGCAGCATCACAAACATCGCATGATTTCTGATCTTCTTTATGGTGATAGTAATGTTTCTGCAGACTTAGCGGGTTAGAGAACGTTTTTGGACATTTTTGGCATTTGAGGGTGGGATGGGTTTCTCTATAATGTTTAATGAACGTTGTAGAATCTTTAAATCTTTCGGCACACATCTCACAGCGACAACGTCTTCCCTTCACCTCTTTTTTTGGTTTCCTTACTCCATGGTGTATTAGTTTTAAGTCTTTTGCAGTAATTGTTTTCTCCTCATTTTGAGTTTTTGGTTTCTTAGGACTAGGTTGTTCTTCTGTCTCTGTTTCTGTTTTTGGCTTTTTGTCGGGTTTTCTTAGTGCAGAAGTGGTACAGCTTTTTGAAGATGTTCTGTTTTTTCTTATCAGTTGCTGAGCCTTCACTCTTGCTGCAGACGGTTGTTTACCCGGTCTTAGACTGGGTTTGGGTTTAGTCCTTTTTGTGGGATGATAGCTCGGGTCTTTATCCAATTGATCAGAGTGTTCCATACTTTCCTTTTGATAATCTGTGTGCTCACTGGCATGAGATGATGAGTCTCGATTTGGGGTTGAGCTTCTTAAGAGCTCCTGCTCGAAGCGTATGTTTTCTTCACTGAGATTTTCCAGTGATACATTCACACTGCATGACATTATGTCCACGAAACTAATTCGCTCGACGTCATCTTGCTCTGGAGTCAAGACTGAATAATGTCTACTTGAGTTCAAGCTGTATAAGTCCTCAGGTAAACCTAATGACTTAAGATCTTGTTTAATCTTAGTAATGACTTTATCCATAATAGCATCGTCCTCACTGTCCAATGCAGTTAGTGTTGATGTTTTTTGCTTTTGAGCTTCTTGTAATTTCCGTACCATTATTTCTGTTGCATCCTGTATACTGTTGTCAGTGTCCGTATCAAGTCTGGCTTCTAGTGGCACAATAGGCGCAATGTTTATCACTTCACTTTCTGTCACAGAGGTTTGTTCCATCCTGGTATTATTTTCTACTCTATCCTCACTACTGCTACTGCCATAAGCAGATGTGGTAGTTAATGTAGAGACAATAGTTCCGTTGTCTTGGGTCATTTCGTTCATTTCTTTTTGATATGTGGTATCAGCGGGTGCTGATTCCAAAGATTCTGGATTTTCTCTTGTTGCATCCTGTAGACATTCCAAGTTGGTACCCGTTGCATCCTGTGAAGATGCCCGGAAGGATACAGATTCGGTTGTCACCACTTGTGAACAGAGTTGGCTAATATTCGTTGCATTTTCTGAGGATACATGTGGCGATTCAGTTCCTGGTTCAATGGAGTCATTACCATTACTATAAGTCATCACTGAATCAGGCTCTAAACTGGTTCTTGTTACAGTCATGGTTGTTGTGTCCTGTAAACAATTTTGCCTGGTGTTAGTTGCGTTCTTTGAAGAACCGTTTTCAAAGGTGTCGCTACACTCACCGTGTGTGCCCCCTGTATTATCCTCTATGCTAGCTGTTGGTACATTTACAACTGAACCACTTGTTGCTGGGTGTGTATTGGAATTGGTGTTAGGTATATTCTCAAGATCACTGATGTCCTTGCTTTGGTTTCGGTTGTCACCTGTAATGTCGGTTGCCTCCTGAGAACCATATGCAGTATCTTTCAGTGTGTTACCATCAAACTCCGATATTACATTGTAATAGTCCTCTTGATTGAAAATAATTGTGCTAGCATTTGAATCTTCTGATTCTGTTTTAACTCCCTGCATAGAGTATATCTGTTGTATTTGTATAGATAATTCACAGTTTGGCGAGTGGGTTTTAATAATGTTAAACATATCTTCAACCCTTTCTGCTTTCAGTCCTTCACAGTCAATAGAGAGGGTGCCTATAGTGGCATCACTAGTTGTTGTGTCCTGTATTCGTTGTTCTTGGTCATCTCGTTCTTCTTTAACTGTTGATTGTGGTGGGCTTTCCACTTTGACATTTGGTACATAGTCGTCATCAAATAATGTAGGTTCTGTCGGAAGTATTCTAGTTATATCTGTAGTATCTACAAAGTCCTGCAAGTTTTCAACAATCTGGCTATTTGTTGTGTTTAATGCAGTGCGTTCACGATGAATGATATACATCTCCCTTGTGCCACAGTCTCTATATAGATCCCTTGCTTGTTGTACTTCTGTGAGGTCAATTATGTTACGCAGAGGGAATGTGACGGGTTTTCGCATGAGCTCACCAAACAAGTTGTCACCTAGGAACACTAATTTAGTCTCGCACACTTCTTCAATGAGATTACTTCTCATACCTGGTTTTATGTCCACAGTGCACCAAGGCTGGTTACGGGTGTAGACAATACTATGGCGGCGGTAGATGACACTAAGCACATAAAGACACAACTCATCTGGAGATCCTTGTCTAGATTTAAGTAATTTCAACCAGTCATCAAATTTTAATCCCTTCATTCCAATGCAGGCTGTACTAGCGGCACGGTACCAGGGTTCATTCTTGTCAATTTCATCTTTTACTAACTTCTTTAATATACTCCAATTTTTTTCAAAAAAAATTTGAAAAGTCTTTGGGCAAGGGCCCGTTTACATTAAGTATCAGCTTCAATACAGAGGGAAAACGGTGAAAACATTATGGATATAGCCCTCATTAAAAACAATAGAGTTTATTTGTTTCAATCGTTTTCCATGGGACCAACATGGCTAGCTTAATTGCGGCATTGTTCTGCGTCAATGCTGTCGTTTAATGTAAGTTCTTGCCTCCTACTTCACATGTTGGACTTTTCTTATTTCTATAATCAATAGAGCATGACTATATAAAGGCAATGAAGATTCAGGTTGGCAACTGAATGTTGACTTAACTCATTGGTAGAACATTGGCCTCATGATCCAGAGGTCCTGGGTTCCAACCCCGCTGGTGGCAATTTTTGACTAAACTTTTTTTGCTCTTCCCTGTGTAAAGATCTGTCAGATAATCTGACAGAAACGCCTATCGTGAAAAACCCGAGTGCCCCCCAAAAAAGACTAATATCTTCCAATATTTTTTCAAAAAAATTTAAAAAGTCTTTGGGCAAGGGCCCGTTTACATCAAGTATCAGCTTCAATACAGAGGGAAAACTGTGAAAACACTATGGATACAGCCCTCATAAAAAACAATAGCGTTCTGAGGCGACTTGATTTGTTTCAATCTTATTTCAATATGGCTAGCTTAGCTACGGCATTTCTCTGCGTTAATGCTGTCGTTTAATGTAAGTTCTTGCCTCCTACAGAAATTTGCTAGCTACACCCAGAGAGAAACAGAAACTTAAGGTTCACCTTTGCCTTTCGCTCGATTCACCAGATGGTCTTATAATATTTCATTAGTATGTTTTGTGGCATCTGGTGTCATCAAAATAAATGACAAAGAAAAATATTATGTTGTGAAAGTTTCACCAGGTGGCTCGTTCGCTCCCTTCGCTCCCTGGGGGGCGAAGGGGAGCGAAGCGGGGTGAAAGGTAGCGAAGCGTATTGTATACTAGGTTTTAGGGTCCCCACCACCTGCGACAACAAAAAGTTTGATTATCACATATAGTGGTTAGGTGTCCACACCACCTGCAAATAGAACCATCATCCCATGTACAGTCACTAAGCGACAAAAGGCCTTCATAGGTCCCCAACCACGGGCCAAAAATTTAGAGGCAAAAACCGTCAATCAACCACTAAGGTCACTCTAAGGAGCCACCAATGATACGTCTTGAGGTGTTAATAATAATACCGTGTCAGGGCCCGTTTACACCTAGCGTTTGCGACACCGCTGCGAGATTGCTCCCAAATCAAACGTCAGCAACTGTCACTTGGAAATCGCTTTGGAACCAATTCTGAGCGATGTCACAGCAAGGTCACAGACGTATCGCTGTCGCTAGATGTAAATGGGCTCTCAGCTGTATGAAAATCAAATTAATTGAGAACACCGAAACTGATTCTTTGTTTTCGCCTCTGAATGGAAAACGTGCCAAATATTTTCTTCTTTATTTGTTTCCATTTCAATTTTTTTTCATTCGGGTGCAACCAGATGGAATCCATTCCGTTTGACACATTCAGTTTTATCTATTGTGCAAATGCAGGATATGTTTGCAGCAATTCAGTAAATTTCTATTTAAACAATGTTTGTATTACTGTCTTTGGATGCGTAACTTTTACTTTAACCTCTGAAGTTTTCTTTTGTTTTCCACTTTATAATAAATATAAAACTCTAAAAGTTTTGTTTGAAAACTTTTCATAGTTTAATGCTACAGTTTAGACATTTTACTTTGAAGTATGTTGTACATTGTAGAGCTTTCATAACAATTCACCATCATGAATAAAGAAAAGAATTTTCGAAATCAAGCTTTACAATACCATACCTTTACATCAAGATACCGGAAGATAACAAGGCATATTCCTAAAATACTACGGACCCCCATTTTTCAATCACTAAGCTGACAGTAAACGAGCCAGCAATTATTCAATATCTAAATGTTGACTGTTTCCTGCAGAATAGGTGTGACTCATATCCCTCTGAGCACATTAGTCGTGTGCTTCTTTACTGAAAATGTCTGTGGCCCTTGGGATTTGATTTCGGTAAAGTGTAAGTGAGTGACAAAAGTTCTAAATATCACAGGCAATATTTTTTGTTGTTAAATATACATTGTACATAAATATAATCATTTCTAATTGCAATATAATTTCAAATATGTTTAAAAAGCCAAATATTGAATCAAAGCTTTGCTTTATTGCCCAAACATACAAAAGTAGTTTTTTAAGGCTTTGCTAGTTTATTTAAAGTAATAATAAATTTAATATTAAATTTGCTTAGTATGTGACAGAATAGATACATAAAAATGCGAATAAATTATTATTTCAAGTTAAGCTTTGCCTTTCACGATTTACCAGATGGTTGTTTAATAATAAATTCCTACATTTTGTGTCATCTTGTGTCACCAAATTAAAAAGAAGAGAAAATGAAAACGTCTTAATCTGTTAATAACATTGCTAATGTGTGAATTAATGCCATCAGGCATAGAAAGTGAAAGCGTCATTATGTGTTAACAATACTGAAATATGCATTTTATGTGTTAACTTAAGAAAGAGAGAGAAAAAGAAACTTATTTTATTTTTTTATATTTGCATCTGAAAATGGAAAAAGCAACAAAATAAAGTTATATAGGTAAAAAGACAATAACAACAGATATGTAGAACCAACTCTCACAACCTATTTCAATGATGAATAATCAATGCTTCAGATCTCTTGGAAATATACCCAATGGAGTATAAAGAGCTTGGTAACCCCAGGGAATATGTCAAGTAGAAATTAAGGGAAAATATAAATACAGAGAGCATGGTGGTCCCAATGGTGTGCCTAAGAGATTTTTCAAGAGCAGTGCAGGTGTATAAACATTGTCAAGAACACAGAGTAATGAAGTACAAATATAGTAAACTGTGAGTAAACTGTGTCATTTCTTTGTTTTGAGGTGACAGTGACAAGCTAGCTCAATCTGTCATCTCTTTGGCCATTTCAAAATTAGCTAATCTAATTGATTATTTTTTACTTTGGAAGGTTACAGGGTTTTATATTTTATTGTGTTTCTGCACAGAGGTTGAGAAATATGGATTATTTTGAATCTAAACAAAAAATGGCATTGTCTTTGTAGTTGTCTCTGATTGGCAACTGAGTAGTCCTAAAGTGACGCTCCTAAAAGATGGCAGGATAATGTACAGAACATACCTTTTGGAGCTTCAAATTAGCTTAAATAATAAAATGATAAAATAGACTATTTGTTTGCTTGCTGTAAGTTTTAATAACTTTAGGCATTACATATATGTTATTGAGAATAGGATCAAACATCAATAAGCCAAAAAAGTTCCAAGGTCTCTGCCTCTTCTTTATATCTTGGCTGCAAAAAAAAGCATACAAAGATTTAAGAACCGAAATAGTTCAAAACTGTACTGATTTGACAGTAATATTTTATACTGCCAACATAAATTGAAACATATTATTGTGAAAAATTCTGTCTGATGTTGGCTCAAAGTATTGTGAATAAGTAAATGTTTAGGTGGCACCCAATAAAATCTTATTGAATTTCTAACCCTTTTCACAAAGAATACCACGTCGAAGTGTGGATGGGTCGATTTCTTCAAACCTTGTATTTGATGGTACAACTGTCGCAGGATTATCTCCTCAAAAGGCAACAATTAGAATTAGATTAACTTCATTGGATAAATTTTTGCAATCATATAAGAAGTTCTAAATCTATATTTTCTGTCACTAATTGTTAATATATAACTCCTTTCGGCAACATTTTTTACCGACCGCATATGTAGTACGAGAGGGAGGTTTTATATTTTCAGTTTGTTTGTCAGTCCACCGGAGGGGGGGTACCCCAGCCAGGTCCAGCTGCGGGGGGGGGGGGGGGGGGGGGGGGGAGGGGGGGGGGGGGGGGGGGGGGGGGGGGGGGGG
>JBCAUG010717923.1:0-12781 GCA_038406175.1 Haplosyllis leylae | reverse complement strand
GGACCTGAGTACCCCCCCCTGTGGACTGACAAACACGAGTGAAACTATTACCTTCCCCATTCCTCCGGAATGCGGGCGGTAATAAAACAAAATGCAACAAACGTTAGAAAAGGCGCATTTCAGCCTAACAATCGCGTAATAATATCAGTAGCACTGGAAACTGACAAAATGCGCCGTTTACGGTTCCAGACACAACGTACAGACTACTTACATTGCACATTTTGCAAATTTCGCATTTTACACATATTTGCAGACAAGTTTCGTACTTTTCTTTGTAATATCATACAATTTCTTTAAAAGTTAGGCGCAACATATTTCCCAAGTAAGATTTCATTGACATTTTGATTGTCTGACAAAAAAAAATTCTGAATTTTAGAAAAATTTTCTTCGGTAGTAAAATATCATTTCGAGATCTTTTTAATGTTAACATTAAACGATTGAAAATCAAACTAGATATGGAATGTTTGATTGCTTATGGCACGACAACAGGGCTTTGCTATTGGAAACCAAGTCAATATCAGATATTTCAAAATTCAGCCCAGCTTTCATACCAACCCTTTTACTGACCATTTTGTCATAATTTATGCGAATTCAAAACGACATGCTTTGATCATTTAATGTAGAACAATGGCAAGAGTCTGAGAGAAGAATACCAATGACCGCTATGTAATGACTCTTTTTGTCTTTCAGAACACAGAAAATAACCCAAATACATTCCTACAACTACTATATGAACTGTGACTAGCACGGGTTACAAGCTACTTCCATGGTGGTGATGTAAGTTGTTGTCACGCAATCACTTCATTCTATTTTTCTATTAATTAAGTACTAATGAACACAACATGTTTCCCTGGCGACCAGCAGTGATACCACGTTTCTACGGTGATGGTTACATTTGCGAAACTAAGTGTAGTGTAGGTCCCTGTCTTATTCGATCTCCGTTTCCTGGTAGTTACTATGACAATGGTTTCCTAGGCAATGGGATTTGTTCTCATCAGTTGTAGATCACTATCCATCATGTCTTTAACCAAGGCCTGAAAATAAATCAAAACAAAGTTAGAGTACAGAAAATTTATCAAGGTCATTTCAAGGTTACCTCAAGATTAAACTGAAAATAATCAACTGCTGTTTGTCTGAGTAATTATCAACATGCACGGACTGTATCTTTTCTCCAAAAATGTTCTCGTCTCCAGTTTTGTCAATTATACATGCTACATGCGAAGTGAACAAAATATCTTACACGCTTTTTACAATTGGCGAATCAACCATCAACCACTGTACAACATTCAAACTTAAATTAACAGCAACAATACTATTCCAACAAATATTGAGAAGATAAACATTCTAAAAATATTTTTGTTTAAATTTTAAATGTCAATTTTGTTTTGTTTTTTCTCCAAAACGAGCGCCGCACGAATGAAAAGGAATCAAAGTTCAGCTGGAATTTCACTACACTTAATTGTACGTCATGTTACTGACAGGTGACTTCAACACAGGAATGCAAAATACATAATCACAAATAAGAACTACGTTAGTTATATTAACTGTAATTGTCAATTATATTAACTGAATAATTACAAACAAGTTCGGTTAGTAATTTCGTACTTCTTTTGATTTTTTTTTTTTTTTTTTTGGGCGGGGGCATGGCAGTCCATTTACCTGGGACCAGTGTGCGACCATTTTTGGCCAGTGTCTCCATGTTTTCGTTAGTACTTATTACTATCATAGTCACACCTTAGAAACGACAACAGAATATGGGAACTAAAATTATGGACATGCATCATGCACATAAATCCAAGTTGTTGCACCTTACCCCTCCGAATGTGTACATTAAAAGACATGACGTAGATATTGGCGGGTACTAGGCGGTGGGATTTCTTTTCATTAAATCAAGATCACATCGGACCATTTCCTCGACTAATCCCTAGAAGAAAGAGATTTAGATTTTGCTGTTGTTATTGTTAGAAGTGAAGCACCCATGACAGTTTCATGTCCCATACCTGTTACGTTGTGGTGAGTGAGTACTAGAGGCTACCGATTGAAAGGTTTTCCCTTTTGAATTTTCTGTCTGATTTTTACGGCATTATAGATAATCGAACTCGGAAAATGTGGAAACTTAGGATGGCATTGTGATAATATTAAACAAGAAAGACTTTTTAAACATGGGTTTGAGCTTCTCCTCCAGGTTGCTAGTGGCCGTTTTTGAAGATTGGATGAAAAGATAAAGACTGGAGGTTCCAATTTTCAACACAAGATGTCAGGCTGCTCCGGCCTCACCATCCATGAACCTGACTGAGAATTTGTGAAATAAAAATGTGAGGTGTTCCGTGGAAATGTGTCATTCTGTCTGACACATTTCCCTCCAGGTGTAATTTAAGCCACTTATATTTAATAATTTAACGATGAAAATGTCGAAATATAAACATTAAAGTGCAAAAATCACTATGAATTTTTGTTAATCAATGATCGAAAGTAGATCTTATGCTCTACATATTTTAGTTTGTCCGATTTAAAATTTTCGTCCACTTGAGTTCAGCAATTGGCTCTACTGGTAATAGACGTGTTCAATACGGTAATTACTAAATACCAAAAACAGCAACGAACAAAATTATATATTTTTACACTTAAAATTGTTTTAATCAAATGCAATAGTATCTTGATCTTCTGTATGGACAATTATCCTTTTGCTGTATCCCCCCCCCCCCCCCATTTTCAAAATCGTTTGAATTTTTGAAAGAATCAATTTGCTCGCATTCTATTAACCCTTAAGGGGCGCGTATTAATTTGGACTGACACCGTTTGATTGTAAATTCATCTGACACCACTGACTGCAGCAAATAAAATAAAAACCGCTCCATATGGCGACAAATACCCGGCTGACGTTTCGTATAAAGAGAGTGCTTACACCGGGTTAAACTGAACACACTGTTACTTCATTATCACTCATTCCGAGGATTATTAGAGTCTTTGTGCGCACCACGCGCGTGAATAATGTGCGCATTGTACGCGTGCCATCCGCGCGGCCCGAGAGACGCACGGTTAATTCGGAGGCAATGAATTTTAATTAGCTCCAACATGTTGCGTATCATCCATACACTTGTCACACCGTCCTCCCTTACACAATCAACTTGTAAAGTGCAAACAATTAATTAAGTTTGCACCCACCCCCTCACTTGTTACCCAATTTTTTTAACCAAGATCCTCATAAATTTTGTTATAAATTTAAATTCGACCACCAACAGAAAGCTATAAATCAATGAAGACGTGATTGCCATTGCACTCATTTTTAAACAGACTTCTCCATGTGCCTGTTCTCACTGTCTGATTTTCAAAATATTTCAAAATCTCTCTTCTGTTTATCATCCAAATACGGGTTCATCCGCTGAAAACAGACAGAAAATTCATGCGACAGAGTCGCGTTTCTGGTTCCTTTTCAGATGCGACATTTGACTTTTGAGCTCCTGTTTTCCCCGTGGACACATCTGGTCACCTCCCTGACTATTTATTTTTCAATATTAAACCCCCATTTTCCTCTGTTTTCCTGGGAGGTCCTGCCAAACATCTTTCCCACAACCTTTACCCGCCGGGTGGTACGGGACCCATGACCTTACTTCAAGTGACCTAATTTGACCTTGATGACACGTCACGTGACGTCATAGACGCAAATAATGGGATAGCGTTTCGACTCTTTGTAGTTACGTCCCCTTCCTATTGTCTTATCTATTAACTGTTGAAATAAATTGACCAAATTAGCATTATTATTCTTCAATAAACAGCTGTTTGCGGCCATTTATCACGACGAGACCCAATGAAAGGTAATTTGAATTACAACAATCTACTTTATGAGAAAATGCATCATCCCACCCACACTTACTGAATATTTCTCAGTTCATCCCAGTCAATTAATCTTGGTTGTCACATTGCATTTGGGTTGTTTTCCACGGATTAACTCCGATGGTAGAGATTCCTTCGGAAGTTAACGCGTGAAAGCTGTTTCTATTTCTAGTACTGTAAGTTTGTCGAAAAGATTACAAATTGCAGGTGAAATTAAACCATTTTCATATCGATAGATGAATCTTAAGGGTCTATTCACACCGGCCGAGACAGTTGCCACTAACGGCACTGCTTGGAATGGAATACATTGACTTAAATTGTACCATTCACACCAAGCGATGCTGCCAGAGTTGCCGCTAGAGATGCCGCTTGCAAACTGGTTCCATACCCTTTTCCAAGTGGCAACACTAGCGGCAACGCTTTTGCTCTGTAGGAATAGGGTAAGACTTTTAGTTTTACAATATTTTCTACTTTTGTTTCCTTCTAAATTGACACCACTGTCGTGTGCCTATCTCAAGACTCGGGGTTGCCAGTCTGATAACACTGGTTCCTGGTTTGAACAAACATGATTTTGCACCAAAATTATTGACAACAAACGCCAAAAAATCCGTTTATAACAATCCTTAACATCATTTTACTTGGCGTAAAAGCAGGAGCCTGTACTGTAAATTGATATCTGGACACACACTGTCTTCCAATAATTCTGTAAGTCATCTTCGATTAATCTCTTTCATCATCAAAAGACACATCAATTACGAAGAATTCTTCACCCAGTTCATCGCCCAGAAGTACGTTCGCAGATTTTGGAGGAAATATTATGATAATCAATAAGATTAAGATTCTCGCTGTTTCAACACTTATCTGAGGTGATTATCAAAACACTGCGATAATATACGTGAAAATATTGAGATAAACTGTTAAAGAAATACAACTGACATTGCCATAAGCAAAAGCAGCGAGTGGCCACAAGGCCGAGGGCGAGTTTACGGCCAAGTTAACAAAATACCTGGGATTACAAGATCAAAAACAAGGTCACCGTTCACTGAAAACAAAGATTTCTTCGTTGTTTGGGGTTTTTTTTTTTTTTTTTGCAAAGCGATTGATGAAATGACTAAATTGTTTCTTAGAGTTGAAAAACACTGCCAGCAAGTTGTGACTCCGATCTACATCAGCATTTGCCCTACCCGTGTGTGTTAACATCAGACTCTTATCAACCGTGAGAAAGAGGACGTTGTGGACGTTCCATTATTCCTGGTGTACCGTTGAAATACAAGTGGTTTGTTTCCGTAAACTTAAAATTCGTTGTACTATTATGTGCTTTGCAAGTTTTCATAGGATATCATGAACGATGTAGAATTACATTTATGATGTTCAGTGTTCGACATAATAGTTTAGAACGAATGTGTAGATGATTAAACATTGAACTTAATGTTAAATCGGAATTTTAAAAACAAATTGAGGAAGAAGAATAGTCTATACTTACGGGAAAGTCGTACTTGGGGTTCCATTTGAGGAGTTTTTTCGCTTTGCTACAATCACCCTGCAGGGATTCCTATAATGCACAAAGAAAACACAGGATATCGATGTAAATTTACTTAATTAAAAATCGCTGGAAAAACACAAAATCAGTTAATTTCATCCAGATAGAAACTTGAGAAAATTTAACAGGAGCAGAGTTACTTCAAAACCCCATCTGTCACAAACTTAGAAAGTTTTGCTAAGAATCTCCTTCCATGACAAAAAATTAATTCTGATTGCTTGGCAATTTTCCTCAATTGCCAGAGACAAATTTAACCGTCTTTCAACTTGAAGAAATCAATTCCGACCAAATGTTCTTCTGACACGAGGCTCGCAACTCGGTCAGTGACCAGAATAATTCGGCCTGACAACTCACTCAACTCGGTCGCATCGGGTTTCCTATCCATCCAATTTGTCGCTTTTCAAATTGGCAATATCAAATAAACAGCAATTTTCATCTCCTTTAAGACGTACTTAAAACTTGTAATCGAAGCGTTGACTTCTTGCACCTCGCCGTCAACAGAAGCGGTGTCGGTTACACGCGATATACTTGCAGATACTGCATGGGGATTGGTTTTTGTGCTTTATTCTACTTTGATTTGGAGTTTTGCATGGAAATACATCTGGTAAACTGAAAATGGTGTCTAGAATTTTTCAATAAAATCGGGGAATAGGAGTTTTCCACTTCATTGGCAAATTCACAATTCATGCCGAAGCACATATTTTGTTGCATTAGTCTAAATTCCTGAGCCAGTCTTAACTGTGATCAAGATAGCCATTTCTTGTATTTTGAACATATTCTAACTTTAATATACATTACTGTACAAAAAATGGCATGTATCGAATCAGTTTTGGCGCGATTGCCTTTGATTCCAGAACTGACTTACGGGAATTCGGAAACTATAAAAGACATGCATGCACTTACCACTTCAGTGGGTCGGAAGTACTTGGGGTTGACCTTAACTCTAACAGCTCCAGTCTTCTTGTCCTTTCCTACTTCGTTTAGTCCTTCTCCTTCCCATCTGTCAACGAGAAAAAGCAAACGTGAATTAAAAATAAACATTGAACAAATTACAGTATTCATTTTAAGAATCATTATTCCCCTTTTAACCCCCCTTGTCACCACATTTCTGGATCTGTAATTGAAACTATTTTGTATTGCGAACTCTAAGGTTTGAGATAAAGAAAATTACACACTAGGAGTTAAAATCTCATTCAAATTGATGGGAAACGTGTTTTTGGACATTAGTAAAAAATGTTCGCTTCATTGTTATTCATACACTAACATCAACAAAATGCCCACGAATAACCAAACTATAGTTTCTCAATTCCTCACAAGATGTCTCTAAATTACAGTGGTAAACTTCGCCACAAATGGAAAAATTCAAGAGAAATTTCATGCAGTTATTAGTGGTATCTTGAATTCTCGCGAAAGTTACGCTTCCTCGAAAGGAAAAAGACAACTGAATTTTTTCCCTTGCACAAACATAGAATGACCTCGAGAGGGGAATGTAGAAAACTGTTCTGTAAAATGTTCATGCTTAACATCTATGCTTAAGACTATCAAATCCGGACTGAATCTTTTTTTTTTTAAAAAAATTGGAAGACATAAGTCTTTTTTGTGGGGCCACTGATACCCCCTGTTTTGGACTTTATGCAGAATGGCTTGAATACATATATGGAATTATTTTTGCTCTTGCAAATAGCTTGTGTTATACGTTTTCGGGTGCAGTATTGAAATAAGTTGTTCATTGTCTCCCCAAATATTTGCAAATTTGTGTGTCTTTACAAGTCACAGGTGGCCTTACAAACAAGAAAACATAAATGGTTGATGCAACTTATTCAAATGTACATAATTCATAGACTACGCGTCACATAGGTGATAAATACGTCCCGAGTCCAACGCGCACATTTTTTTACCATTTTGGAATTTATGGGACGCTGGGACTCGAATGATTGACAGCTCTTCCAGGTACCAGTGCGACGCAGTTGTATAATGAATTCTATGAGATGCTGGTTTGATGTGACAGGGAGATGAGGGCCGGGAGAGTTTCTGATGAAATTGTTTTGTTCTCTGGAGGAGCGTTCTGGCCCTATCAGCGGAGTCCTGTGGGAGTGTATATGATAAACAAGGCCCACAAAGAGGCAACACTCAATATGACTGTCTTGAAAAACGTATTGGGTAAAAACAGACCAAATGATTATTGTCCTGAACACCTTTTTAAGAGTCAGAAATGAGGGCAAACTGCAGTTTCAAGTAAATTGTGCACGTGTCTGGAGACAGACAAACAGACAGACAGAGGAAGGCTGACAACAAACCGAAGGACAGACCTGCTACTAATTTGCCAATGGTCTAAAACCGAGTATCAATCCATAACTATTTTCCAATCAGCCCCCTTCAGCAAATTGCTTTGAACGTGCCTGTTGGACTTCTCCACTGTCCCTGCGCCCAAAAAAAACACACCGACTCGCGCTATCTTCTAAATACCAGCTCCCACAAGTTCTCTGTAACAATATTTTGCTTGCTTCACCCTTATTTGGCGAGGTAAATGAAAAGCGTCTGTTGTGTGTTATTCTTGCAGTAGGTGTGTGCGTTTCTCTATGATTATTTCATAACAATGTGTCGTCCCGGCCGGGTCGTACTGTCCCCGGCATTAACTGATTGCCTCCAAGAGACTTGGTGGAGGGGAGTAATTTCTTGAGTTTGAGTCCAGATCGCTGTCAAAGAAATTTGCCACGTACTGTAATTTAGTTTATTACTGGAACGCGTTTTACTATACACAAAACTAGACAGTTCTGCGTCCTGGATGCTACACACGTATACCGGGAAGCAGGTGTGACACTGAAGTGATTCAGTGGATCATTACACTCAGTGAAAATGCACACCAGGAAGCCCCAAAACAAGGAACACAAAGTTAACTAAAGATCCATAGAAAACTTTTCATTCTTATGTAAATAGATTGTACCAGCACGTTACATAGTGAAAATTTGATTAGGTGTACTGGTGAAAGGCTTTCTGAATTGTTAAGCCCGGCGTACTTTGGCCACCAAAGTTTTTGGGACAAAATCCCCTCTTAACAGCTTCATAACATGAAGCTTAAACTCAGGAAAGTTCACCCCTCGATCGTTACAGCGAGGTGACTGTCTGTCATTACTGTGAAGTCCACAGTCTGCTATCTATTCAGAACCTTTGTTCTATTCACACACGTAGATTTCAAACCGAAAACTTTGTTTTTACAAGACACAATGTACAGGAAACTTCAAGAAAGTGAAGAAATTACATTTGGAATGTGTTCATGGGCACATTGTTAAACGTGTTATATCAAACCCTCTTTATTCTGAAATAGGTAAACATAGTCGATGTTTAAGATTTAAACTATTTCGAAGTTCCCGCCTGAGATGATTTTTTTCTCCTGATACAGCACCATGCTTACTTTATGTTTGGTTTTAAATCCTGAAAACTGTCAAATTCAAATTAACTTGGAAAAAATATCCATATTCAGTGAAAAGCAAAAGCACATTTGTGGTGCCATTGATGCGCATTTATCACATACAAAGTAAAATTATGACAAGCCTTGTTAGACATCATATCTCAAACGTTGAAATAACAGGCGGTATCCATTTAAGCAGATTTTACAATATTTTCTCCATAAACGTTGGGTAATACCCATCACCATGCAGGGTTATTGTCACAATCAACAAGTTAGAAACGATGGGGTACAGTTGGGGGAGGAGGGAGGCAGGGCTGGCTCGGCTTGGAGGCAAGGTATTATTTCACTAAACTTGCATACATCACTCTCTGCGTGCTGTAAAATATCGTTGTACCTTGCGTAAGAGGCGCGGACGGGACAGGGAGGAAAATCCCTGGCGACACGTAAAATTCTCAACTCTACATTTCTCTTTCACTGAATGAATGTCTGTTGTGAACATTCGAAATAAAATATTGAGCAAGTTTTTACTGTCATTTCACCAAAACCTGTTTGAGAAAAAAATAAATCATCGACGAACCAACTTTTGAATGATTTGGAACAAGACATTAATGGGAGAAGCGTCTGTAACAATGAGGTTTTATGGATATTTCGGACGTTCCACCCTTCACTATTAACTTCTACCCCCCCCCCCCGCCCCACATGGACCCAATTTCTATAACTTTATGTAATTTTCAGAAATTTGGAGAAAATTCGGAATCTCTAGAGGTCGTCGCCGAGCCTAGGGGGGAATCTATTGCAGTGACAGAACTGACAATCCCCCCCCCCGACGATGATCGAATTATTACTAAAACCTTCACGGTCCCTTTAATCAAAGAATGGCCCCTCTCATACATTTTGGCTTTAATCAACACAATTCATTAATGATTATTATGTGTTGTTTCTCTGAGAAGCACACCAGCTCGTTCGGAAAGGTTCGTGAGGTACCGGGTGCGCTTGTTGTGTTGTCTCATCAAACACTCGCCTTGTACGAACGTGGAGCAGCTTGTTTTAACTAAGAACGAGATCGTGTATCCACAGAAAACAACTTGTCGGAAGTCAATGTTACAGTAAAACGGATGTATCCTGCCACGTTACGATGGGTGACCATCACTGTGGCCTTGAACCATGTAAATTTGAGTAATCAGAACTACTTTCGTTAGTGGTAGTAGAATTCGAACAATAAGCAGGCAGGGACACTCCCAAACTTTACCTGGATAACAAAAGCTGAGGTGAATTTCACTTATTCACTTATGGTTCCGCGTACACATAGTGTACAGGAACTATTTGTAGTTCCTCAGGGCAACTGGGAATGGCACACTGGGCGATACTGTTCCGAAATCGTTTTCACTTAGATGAAAGACTTTGCGTTCAAAGTTGGTAGCAATCTGAGATTTTGAGCTTCTGAGGCTCTAAGAACACTCATTCTGATTCTTTCTCGCCCCAGTTATCCGGGAACATACGCTATTAAATATTTAATTGTACGAGCACTAAAATTAACAACATTCAAATCAAAATTGCGCCAGTACTCATCCCTGTATCTTATTATTTTATGCAGTAAATCATGTGTTAACAACAACAAGCAACGTTGCTATGTGAGAAAACAGCTCATAGCAACAAACCCTGGCTTGCAGTAACAACAGTTGGCAGCAGGCAGTGGGGCTTATGTAACTAAATGTACCAAGCCTTAATTGTATTTACACATAAAATAATTTAATGCTGGCCTATTGCAAGTTTTAACACTTGTCCTGGTACCATTTTTTTTCTCAAACTTTATCTTTAAGAAGAATGAGAATATTTTCCAAAATTTACTTGCTTCGTAACACAAGGAATATCAATGTATGGGTAAAAAGAGCGTAGCTCAGGTGATTCTGTACCAGGTTCTAACCAAGACAATAGCTGATTTCTTCAGAACCGTCTTTCCTGGAATTTTCTTTAAAGCAGAAAATGTACTTGCAATAGTTGGCTCAATGATCAGTTATTTGTAAGGTGCTCGTTGTGTCCGAAATCGTTTTAAGCGGGACCTAATGTATTTTCAGAATTGTTCGATCAACATGAAAAACATTGCCAAACAAAGCACAATTTTACCCAGGTTACCTTCACATATTTGAATGTTCAAAATTGGTTTCTTTCTTTCTTATCTTAGGGCCCGTTTACACTAAGCGTCAGCGTTAACACAGAGTCAATGCTGCAGTAGCCACATAGCTCTCATTGAAATCAATGGAGTCACTCCAAAATGGGTTGCAACCTCATTCTGGGGTGACTCTATTTGTCTCTATTGACTTCAATGAGAGCTGTGTCACAAGCATTATCTCAGCATTAACTCTGCATTGACGCTGACGCTTGGTGTAAACAGGTCCTTAGGAGAGGAAACTCATTCCCAAAGGTGAAGCGGCCTTAGAAAGTAAATAAATAAAAGACAGAATCAAATTCCACAAATTCCTGTGAGTGAAATTTGAAAACAAATGAAAACATTATCAGTTCTAAATATTAATATCCACAATCGTCCTCTGGTACGTGTAAAAACAAAACTGAAAGCACTTTGCATTAAAAATCCACAGGACCGACAAACATGGAGGCCAAATGGAGCCTGTTATCATTTCTAATATGATAGCTTATTCACACAAACACTGATTTTTTGCAGATATTTCTGATTATTTTCTTGGTGAGTGAACGGGTGTGCTTTCTGATGATAACATCGCACATGTTGTACACGTGTGAACGAAACACTGATTCGACTCATTTCACCCAATGAGGACCTGTGTGGAATTCACCATTGGCGGTTTCAATTTAGTCAAGTTCTGGAAAAACAGACCAAAATTTCTATAATTTCACGCAGTTTTGGGGCATGTTGGTAAACATACATGATTGACTCCCCTTACAGAGAACCTTGAATCTACCTCTGATTAACTTTTAGGAACCTTCAGTAATTTATCGCAAATTCAAAATCTTTCGCGCTGGCGGACAGTTGAAGTAGGTGATATTACCTACATATCTGAGACTGAAAAGATACCGACTACTATTTGTGCGATACATTAAAATCACAACTACACACTGTATTAAATATGAAGGTAAAATTTGCATTGCAGGATTTTCTCACTTGAGATAATATAAAAATTCGTCGCTGATGTCAGTACGTTGTAACCGAATTCGTTGTAAGCGGAATCGTGTGTACATGGGTACATAACAACAGGAACATGTCTTATCCAACCGCCTATCCTCGAACACGAGTTCATCCAGCGGTAGAAAATTCCATTTTAAACTCTCTTCCCTCCACTGAGTCCGAATTGCGTGTCAATTATTTCATAATGATATCTGTAGGCAGATATTACGAGCGAATGGTCGCGGACACTGACTTCTCTCATATCTCTGCAGCACACTTCCATTAGTAACGTATCAAGCCCATTGTGCGACGTCTCATTCAATATTCAATCTATCTGTCAGAAACCTGGCGCACACAACTATGCTCATGGATTATTAAAATATGTGTCAAATTTCAATGGAGTATAATTGTCACAGTTGTACGTTAGATCACGGTTCTTCCGCTTTTTTTTTTACAACACTGGAATGGTGCATTATAATAGGCAACTCCCGAGGCTTTAAAACATACATTAATTTCTATCTCAATGCTTGCTTGAAAAATGACTAACGTTTCTGCTGGGTACAAGTATCTCAATTCTAATTATAAGATATCAAATTCTCAACATGAATTGGTCTCGGGGAAAGTCGCATTCTCTGAACTATAAGTTCTCTGAACTGTTAAGTATTAAATCTACCTTTGCTAGAAAATAGATGTTTTTCATCGTCCTAAACAATCCATTTTAACTACAAGTACTTTAGACAATTACCCTTGATCGTCTGTGACTCCAGAGAAGAATAGTTAATTACAGGTTGGGCACGGTTAAATCGAAGTCTTTCGTCGGCAAGGTTTTACTTCGAATTAAGTGGAAATTCGAACTACA
>JBCAUG010717912.1:0-12781 GCA_038406175.1 Haplosyllis leylae | reverse complement strand
CCCCCCCCCCCCCCCCGGACTTGCTACGCCGCGGTCGGTATGCCTCTTGCGTTCACGCAGGAGGACTTTCTTGTTACATTTTAAAAACAGTGCAAATTATTCTGTCTACTATGTTTTTGACCGAAATCCCAAGTAAAAACCTCAGTCTCAAACGAAAAGGCACCACTCAAGACACGCTGGTTTTTGAAATCTGATGAAATTTTTAAAATTTTCTAAATGGCCACAAACAAGGCAGCAACCTCCTACAATGCATTTTGGTTCAAATAATTTTCAAATTAGATGACTTTTTGTTCAAAAAAGTTTGAAAAAAAATTTAGGGGAACAATTTTTCGGGCTTGAAAATATCATTTTCGGGGAAGGTGGGGGGGGGGGGGGGAGCGACTAAATGCGCGACGAAATTAAGATTTGATATTTTCATTTCTATCCGATTTATTGTATCAGCATATGTATATGGTTGTATATTACATACAAAATTAAATATTTGCTATTGTATTCAACTTCTATTGTTCGACTTTGCATAATTCTCGGTTGTTAACAACGAGTTAATTAATGACAGAATGTTGCGAAGGAATTGAGGAAAACAGGCGCGACATTAAGTGAAAACGCGTACATGTGTAACTTGGAGTTCAATTAAACAGTAACCCCAGGCACCGTGAAGATCGCATTCACAACTGAATCAAATTGGATGAAGTCAGAGCGTGCATATTTAATTCCGTTTACTTGATTTCTTTAAACATCAAAAAGAATGAAACAAAAAGATCAAAACTTCCCATCATTTTTGAAAAACATTTAGAGCAGTTTTATTTTGTTCAAAAGGTATACTATAATTTTCCACGCTACTGGATTAACCTATTCATATTTTATTACTCGGAAGGGCAAATCAACACAGGTCAGACAGTAGCTCACTTGATATTATCTGCAAGAAATAGTCGCATACCCAAGGTAAACCAAGAACAAGTATGGAATTTCCACTGCTCCGAAGCAATCGACCTGAAAACGGCAGTCGAAAAAAAGCAACAAAACTAGTCAGGATTGCAGCACTCTGAAAATATGAAATTCCTGTGTTTTGTCATCATACAAAATACAGGGTTCCCATTTTCTGGATTGGTAAATTTTCAGAATTTCTCCAGACATTTTTCATTCTTTTAAAAGTGATTTCCAAGTTCTTGTGATTTAAAATCTACAACCTCAGGGTTTGCATTTGAACAAAAACTGACCCTTTGTACAATACCCTAAAAAGCTCTCTTTTGAGCTAATTTTTTTAGCAATTTCGAGTGTGCTACATTCTAGTTTTTCGGGATACGTGTTTCTGTGAGATCATCTGACATCTTTAAACAGGGAAGAGCAAAAAAAAAATTCGTCAAAAATGTACCCCAGTTGGAATTGAACCCATGACCTCTGGATCATGATGCCAATGCTCTACCAACTGAACTAAGTCAACATTCAGTTGCCAGCCTGAATCTTCATGGCCTTTATAAAGTCATGCTCTATTGATTCTAGAAATGACCAAAGTCCAAAATGGTGCATGAAACAAAGTTCACTTCAGAAATCTTCTGGCCAATACATACCAGGCTAGCACAGTCAATAGAGCATTAGACTGATGATCCAGAGGTCCTGGTTTCAATACCGACTGGGGGTAATTTTTGACGAATTTTTTTTGCTGTTCCCTGTGTAGAGATCTGTCGGATAATCTGAAAGAAAGGCGTATCATGAAAAACCCGATTGTATTTGAAATAATGCTGTTTGGAAATAGATCCTGTCTCTGTGTAACATCATTTGCCATTGAAGAGTTAGATGTTAGATCTACACAAGCGATAAATTTGTTTCTTTCACAAGTGACACTTAAGCTTAAGTCATTGAACTTTACTGGAGAACAAGCATCATTTTGTGTTGAAAACGGTGCGTGGCTCGGAACCAAATCAAAAGGTGCATCGTGGATTTTGAAACACTGTAAAATGGATGGATCTGCCTAACATCAAGATGAACGGTAAGAACGAGTTTTGTTGTTTTCCTGCTGTGTCTTATCTGTGGAGATTTTAGTAACCAAGATATGGCATTTTGAAGGAAGCAAAGAAAGACCTTTTTTCTTGAAAATAATTGGCGGTCACCGAGGCAAGAAATATTAGGATGTTCTTGGATCCTAACCTCACCTTATGGAAGGCATAGAAATTAGAAGGCAATGTCATTCAATTTTAATAGTGAATCAGTAATATGGTCGTGTAACATTACTGCAAGACCTCAATTTCTATAGATCTCTGGCCATTATCCTCACACTTTTTCAATGATCAACTTGACCACGGGTCCAGAGAATTTACAGTATTCAATTTACAATATCCGGGAGTATTACAGTATTCAAATCCACCCACCCTCCACCAACACTAGAAAATACCAATACCAAAAGAATTTGTAACTACAATAACATACTGAATCAGATATGGCTGGGTAATCAAAATCTCCTGTGACATTAAAATGGCTTTGACACGTTCCCAAAAAGTTGTTTGTGGCATATATTTAATTTTTGGTGTGAATTTGTGGGAATACCAGACCTGAGTAGTGTGAATGACTTGAAGCGAAGCAGAAATATTTTTGCTGGTTCCTTTAGAGTCCGCTTAGTGGTTGAATGAGGAGGTCCAGAGGATTTGGGGAATGCCTGGGTAATTTTAAGATAAGTAGGCTGCAGTCATTAATGGGAATTCATATACACAGAACGCCATCATGGTTTCATTCTGTGAACGTCGTCTTGTAACATAACAACGAGCCGGTTTTGTGTAATTCTTACAATCTTGACTTTTAATTAGTCGATGAATGTTCAAAATGTTCCCTGCGGCTAAGCATAAAAAGAAATTTGTTTCTTCCATGCCCGAGTAACTGTTTTATTTATAACTTACAGAATGGTACCAATAAGAGCAAGCAGACAGTGTTTCTTTTGTAGTTTTGTATTTAGTTTTCTATTTCTGCTCTGCTACAGAGTTAATTGGTGGTGAATATCCATATCCCGTGCATTAACAAGCTTCATTCTTTATCTTTTCCTTTAAAAACCAGACCATCTGATAGACACGCTAATATCTACGTCAAATGTACATGTCAATCACCGAACGTTGTAATGGATCTTTTGTGCTTATTTTTCCACATAATGGTCCGCTGGGAGACTCAACAATGATAGTTGGGTGAGACACTTGAAGGAATGACGAAAACTGTATGAATGAAACATACTGTGGTGCACAAAGAAGCACTCCCTTGAGATCAAATAAGCGTTTGGTAGGAATATTTCAAGTTCCACTGCATATTTTAAAGTTGAATGATTGTGACTATAATTTGATATCTAACCAACATCCAGCAGTTATACTGCCGCAGAGCCGAATTAATTTCTTCCCGAGTTATCTTCCTCGTAAATATAAGTGGCCTTGGACTTTTATGACTCGTGGTTTGATTGGCGGCTCCTTTTTGTGTAAAGAACAACGGAGAAGAACTCTTTTGCATTCAGCTCGCTCACTTAATATATTCTTTATCGATTCAATTATCATTCATGTGAGAAGAAACGAAACATGTACAACCTGTTCCTTAGAGCAGAGGTCTCAGATGTTCTTTGTTTTTTGTCTGCAGGCACCAATGTCTACGATGACTGAAAGATTATGCCAGTGTGCAAAATCAGTTTTGTGTTATGGCTTTTTCAGCTGGTAGAATTCTACTGAATTTCGGCAGATGTGCAGGACACTTCATGATGAAGCACAAGAGTTATTGACAAAGTAGTAAGAACAACAGTGCACCGTGCATAATACGACAAATTGGTAATAGTTTCCTTCTTTCTTATTTTGTTTTTCAGCTTTACTAAGCGCTTAAGGAAAGACAACAATTTCCAGTTGCACTTTAACGAGATTGTAATACAGTTGCCTGTAGGGTTAGGATTCACAAATACTTCTGTGGTCTTGCAATTCCGCCCGATTGTTCAGATTTAAATAAATCATTTGAGTTTTTCCTATTTGAATATTTTCACTGAATTCCGTGAATTCGCTGAAACTAAAATCGCATAAAGCATAGTTTGTTATTGATGTTGTGATAAAAGTAGTTTTTCCATTGGCAAATTACAAAGAACTCTGTGCTCTGAAAGAAAGAAATTGGACTCTTGTAAAACTGTGATAATTATTGAGGATATTTCTTATCACTGAATTCAGTGAATTAACTAAAAGATCTAAATAGAAAAAACTCGATTTAATCTGAAAGAATTGATCTCATCTGTGCATCACTTTTACAGTTGGTGGTGTAACTTACAAAAGGACACACAGGATAACAACTGTAAGTTTTGTCAACGACTGCAAAAGTTACACCACTGACTGTAAAAGTGAAAACAGCAGCTGTAAGTTTCGTGAACGTTTTTAGTCGGTTAACCATCACAAGGGAGGGCGATTGAAATCAAACCCAGTATGCCCGAGGGTGATTGAAAACAGAAATTTCCGATTTCGTACGCCCCGGGAGGGCGTACTGGGGGGGGGCGATTGAAATCATTTCACCGGCTGTTTTTCCTTGAAGAACATCTGGCTTCCCAGTACGTGACATAACCCGCTGGAATAAATCAGCATTCGCAGACTATTTCCTCTGATAAAGGTGTAAAATCAGACACAATGATCAGGAAATTTTCTCCTGTGGAAATGTCCATATCCACAGGGATTCACACTGAAAGTATAACATATAAACGTTGACAGCAAAGTGGAAGGGAAAAGCAATTTTAAATCATTTTCAATTTATCATTCGTTTGCCACATGTTATCGTCTTGCCTGTCAACCTGCCTGTCCAAAGATCATGGATAAAGATTATTCAAATTCTAAGCAGTGAACTCTTCAATGGTAAAACAACCAATGACCATTTCTCCTCACCCTTTTTGACAATAGTTCTTTGGGGAGGGGGGTTAAACCCTGACTATAAATTGCATATATATCACTGATGTTGAATGAAATCACCTTTGCTGATACAACGATACAAAAACTTTATAGGAAACTGAACCCACAAAGAAACTCCATTTCGTAAGATATCCCGACAGCTAAAAGGGTCGTGACAAAACTCAGGACATAAACTCAATCACAACAGCTTCTGTAGCTCAATAGGAGATTTCTTCAATCCAAAGCTTCATGTCTAACGAAAACATTGGCTTGTCTATGAGTAAAATCCGAAACTAACTGCTCATACATTAAACAAACTCTTAATTCAAGACTGTTTACCTGGATATCTTACAACTTTTTGATGTATCCACTCAGTTATTTATGTAAAAGAGCTTTCATGGAAGGGAATTGATGAAGCTAACTATTGTGTTAACCTAACAGATACTGCATGAGTTCACCAAAATACCACAAATCTTGTGAGTTGAATATAGTCTGTAGAATAATTCTATATTTCTGTGCGGAAAACTAGTTCTGAATCGATGCCAGAAATAGACGAGGGCCATCTGTTTGAAGTTTCAGCGCCAAGTATCTTAGGTAATCCGCGATGAATGACCGTGTTTTTTTTTCAGCTGAAACAACGAGAAATCATTGTCGCATATAAACAGAGAAAATCGTGAAAATGGAATCATCTGCTCAAACAAGACAGCCTCTCATCAAAATTGTGAGGCAATACCGACCAAGGCCTCACCATTCCTATTATGCCAGACTAGACTCAAATGGGTTTGTGGGGTAGGGAGTTGGGTAGGTGTCACCTGGACAGGGTATCCTTCCTCCCTCACCTATACCAAACCCAGCCAGGGGTGGGAGAGGGGGATAGGGGAGTGGGATCACCTGTACAGAGTACCCTCCCCTTCCCCTCCCTTGACAGGGTGAGCTGGACAAGGGTACCTCCTCCCTTGTAAACAGAATCACACATGCCTAAAAAATGTTACTTTCCCTTGTGCTACGTGTATGGTTGGTAATAAGTCAATAAAAAATGATGTTTTGAAGTCACATCAGATTCCTGACTCATTGATATGACATAAAATCATTATGCTATAAGAGCATGATGCCATGAAATGACATTGCAAATTTGTATGGTTATCCTTGGAGGAAATTTTTAGTATTTAACTTTAGCATTTTAACATCTTAAATGAATAGGAGTCAACTAGTTGGTGTACTTTTCTGAATCTACAGGTAAAGAGCTCTCATACAAGGTACAGATTTTTTAATTTTGTTCAAACAGAAGTCTCCAATCCCAAGATTTTGTCTCAGGTAGATCTACCAGAACTAGTTTAATTCATAGCAGACTAGATTTAGACACCCTGGCCTGAGTTATCTCAAGCTTATCTCCCCAAGCTTTTTCTGAAGTTATCCCGAAGTTTCCTGAGCTATACTGAGCTATCCCAAGGTTAGTCAATGTAAGTCCTATTCACAACTCCAAGCTTTACTGAGCTATCTAAGCTGCCCTGCATTTTCCCAAGCCATCCCAAGCATATCCTGACCTACCCCAAAGCTTTTCTAAGGTTATTTCAAAGTTTTTCTGAGCTACACTGAGCTATCCCAAGGTCAGTTAAGAAAAGTCCTATAAACTCTGAGGTTTCCCAAGCTTTCCTTAGCTTTCCTGAGGTTTCTTGAGCTACTCCAAGCTACCCCAAGGTTTCCCAAGGTTAGTCAATGAAAGTCCTATTAACAACCCCAAGCTTTCCCAAGCTATTCCAAGCTTTCCAGTGGTTTTCCAAAGCTACCCTGAGCTAATCCCCAGTGCAGTCACTAAGCTGCCTCTAAACGAACCAGTAATACTCAATCTACATTAATCTTGACTTTTTGTACGTATGCAAGTCAGATATTACATTTTGAGATGAATTCGTCATGTGATATTGCAGACCCTACGCTTTAAGAACATTGCACAATCATTTTATCCCATTCTCTCTTTTTTTTTTCAAATAAACCAAACTATTTTGCGAGTTTTCTCCAATTTCCTTGTGTTCTTACTGCAAATTATACGAGACAACCAGCAACTCGTCTTCTGTCTTATGTAAATTTAATCAACTTGTGAATTTACAGCTTGACTAGCCACAGACATCACCACTAATCAAACGAAACATAGGTCAGATGCACTTGCTTCAAATACTTAGCCTTTTACCATGTATGTAAGAATCCTAATGAAATTTATCTTTTGAAGTCTTACCAATCAAGTTTTGAAGACAAATTGCCAAATGAACCAAATGTGCATCTGGCCATCACTTGAACAAAGATTTATGTTATGAAAAAATAAAACAAAGTAATTTATTTACTTAGATAACATTAAATTTCAATTCTTACTTGAAATGTTGCGAATGTTTAAAAAGTTCAAAAGGAAACAAACTCAAGCAAATGTAGGGTTCACTACCTCAAAGCCAGACAGGTTATATTTTAGTGAATGCAAGTCACGCACAAACGAAACTCAATTAGCAGACTTGTCCTCTCAACAGCTAAACTCCTTTAAAACTTTTTTGCTATGTTTCTGGCGTCACTTTTTATGATGATCAGGGAAAATGGAAATACAATGGGGATCTTGCTCCTCTTCTGACATTGTTAAAAAACTGCTTCAAAAAATCCAGACTAATAATTTTGTAATCATTTCCCCTCATGCAATAATAATTCTAAGTATCAAAATGTTGATATTTCATGGGAGGAAAAATATCTGCATCGGAAAAGAAAACAACTGTTTTTTAGTATCTCTGTCAATATGCCAGAATCATGTAGTGGGAAGCGAATTCACATTCTAAATTACTTTCGGAGACTTTGCCAAGTTTGGTCCAGAAGCACACTAAAATCTAATTCTACCTCCACAGTAGGAGATGTGTCTGAGGACATGCCAACGGATGAAGAGAGACAGATCACCAACAACCTCAATTTGTGTTTTCTTATTAGTTTTAGTCGATTTCGTTAGACATTTGTTCCTTGCCATACTCATTTGAAAAACATCAATGTCTTGAATTTTATTTTTTTGTCTGCCTTTCAGACATAGGATGGCATGTACACTTTGAAGGTTATTAAGAATGACGTACCACATTTACGCGAGAAGATGGAGAGGGAAATAGATGAAGGTGAGTGTCAAGATCAATCTCCTTTGGTCAGTGGTTCATAGATGGAGTGGACACTGAAGTGGTCCATGAGAACACAAAGGAAACCAGTAATCTGTGAAGAGGATGAATTTGCAATAGTTTTAAGACACTGACTACAGACATCCTCATTTTTCAAATACCAGACGACCAGATTGGCTAGTTTATTAGTGTTTTTAAGAAGGGGCATCGATGATGTCATCTTATTGACTTATTGACAAAGTTTTCTGGCTATGAACTAACTGGAATTAAAAATATGATTTAGTCACAAACATTCCTGCAACTAATACAACATCCGATGAACCGAGAATTCGTGATTTCAACCCGTTCATTGCTGCAGACCTTCTGGTAGGAGACATAATGATTATGGCCATACTCCTCCTCCTTCCTGGTTGATCCTTCCTGGCCAGTCCTTCCAGGCTTGGTCCTTTGGGGAGGGGGAAGAGCGCTGTCCAAGTGCATCATAGAATGTATTTTCAATGCATCATGAGATAGGAACCCCCTCTCTTCCTTGTGAAGAGAAAAACAGACAAACTGAAAATATTACCTCCCCCATATTACGTACATGGTCAGTAAATATGAAATACTACTTCTGGATTAGCGTGCAAAATTGTTCAGAAAGTGCGCAAAAATTGACAACGCGCTTGTGAAATGCATCATATCATCCTTAATTGTGGTTGTCCCAAAAAGGTTAGAGGTTGCAGTTTAAAATAGGCATTCTGACACGGTCGTAATTTGGTGACCCAGCAATTAGAAAATACCATAGAAAAACAAAAACACAATTGAAAGTTCAAAATTCAAAATTCACCGATCTTCCGTTCCAGAATTTTGGTTACTCTGGTGGTCCTACTTTCACAGGCAAAAAGCCTTTTCGATAGAGGCAAGCTAACCACTGGCATATCAAGTCAACCATGTAAAATAGTTCCCTGGGGTTTCAAGGGGCTCCTAAACCGATATGGTCATTTAGTACACTCTTACACATTAGGAGTCACTTTGAACAGTACATACTACACTTCTGGCTGGGGTGTGAGTAGGAATGTCACTCATACCTTTCACACTGCATGGTGATTGGTTAGATATAACCAGATACCAATGATGTCACTGTACAGAGATCTGATTGGTTACTCAGAGGTATGACAAGGGACCTTGACAGAATAGTAGATCTAACCAGATGCATGACAGGGGCATGTTTAACAGATCATGTACAAAGCGCTCTTCAAAAGGGTCTGTAATGAGTGGTCACATAATCTGTACATACTCTTCACATATCCATATTGTCTCACAAAACTCATGATATTTATTGTTCAAACAAAGTTTTCCATCCATAAATTACACATTTTCATCAAATTTTGCAAATGTTAATCTTAATGTTTCGTGGGCATTCCCAGTTTATTCCAACACTTGGACTTACCCTACACAGTACTCATTCGTCTGAGATTTCCTGATTAGATCGGCATCAGCCGCTATTCGTTTTTTTCTCTTCAGGATCTCCTCAAAGAAGTTCTCAAACAATGTTACATTTTAAAACAGATCAGACAACTTATGACGAATGGCTAACAAAGAAAAACAAATTTAATCGAAAGTGTGAAATCTAATCCCCAAGAGTAAATAGATTCTCTGGATTCATTATGTTTGCAATATCTGCATCCATACAGCAACGAAACAGTCAATGCAAACTACATGAACAACGAAACACATCCTCAAAATCAATTCTCGTGTATACACACATAACCAGGGTTCCGCTAAAACATATGGTGAGGAATGTATTCATGGAGATTGTTCCCATGTACCAAAAGAGAAATTATCCATCTTTCTCTACAACGTAGTTATTTTCTGTGAAATTCTGAATATGGATGTTACATTGGTATCCCTGCACTTGTTTATGGAGGTAATAACTTCTGTTGTGGACGCGGTTATTGTCTGGCTGCCAGATTTAAATGCACGCTTTAACCTTAAAAAGGGTAAAATCATATCCACATTTGACAGTAATCAGAAAATGATTTGTAATGGTATTGCCTTCACTCATCATTTGATGATGTTTGATATTTAGACAATTGCTGCGGGAAGATTTCTGGGACAGACTGTACACTTAACTGCAAGGGTATCTAAACATTTAACATTGCGGATTACAGTTGACATTGCGAAAGTTAGACTTTACCATCCATGATGCAATATTGCTGGAAGTCTATTGATTTGGACATAAAAAGGGAAAGATGTAGCTGCAAAACTGCACTTTTCGTACAGATATTGAGACAGATTTATTGCAGTATCTGAATATCTAAACACTGTTTTACAAAGCCAGATTTTCCCACATATCCAGTATGTAAGTTTAAGCTCTATGATGTAAATTATAAACATTGTGATCGAGATTAGACTAAAAAACAGAAAAATCCTTAGTGAACTGGCTTTTGACCTTCGGCATTTTAAACTTCATCATTTTTGAGAATCTCTACACAATCAGGCTGGTCTATTTCTGCACGACTTGCTTGAATAACCCAAGTATCACACGCAAGAGAAACCATCAATATATAAGTATATCAGCAGTCCAGTACCAACAGTAGTAATTTTAATGCAGGTTACAAAATCTTCTAACAAAAGAACTCGTGAACTAAATTAACAACTGTACGGGATCAGTTTGGTACTGTAAATTACATTTTATCCGATATTTAGTGCACACCAGGATCCTTCAGAAATAGGCAAATTTTCCATCCAGTTAGTTCAAGTGTCAACGCACATTTATCTGTACAAGGTAACAGATGCACTTGAACATGACCTTGAGCAAGGGAAAAAGGACACCAACAGAAATAGACAAAGTTCCTGTTTAAACCAGAAAGTCCAACATTCAAATGTACAACAAACCGTTTTCTACTAGGTACAAAGTTCCAGCCAAGAAAACAACACCAGTTAAATTACCAAAAAGTAGGTGGAACCAAACTTTTCATTTATCTTTCTCTTTAGGAATTGCTTTTACCATAAATGAAAAATATACCCTTTATGTGTAAAAGTACAGTATCATAGCAATGAGTATCCCTGAAAAAAGTTAGTGGGTGAGGTAGCCAGCAAAAGACGTGGGCGGCACTACACTGCACATAATAATCATAAAACAAATATAGCCTTTGCGTGTAACAGCAAACTATAAATCTACATCAGTCTTGCATCCCTGTTTACTTGCAACTCGAAGAAGATGGTATGAGTTTGGATGGTTTCGGTTAACTTTACACAACTCCCGTTTATCCACCCTGGCACGAAACAATGTGAACACTAATCTTCGTCAGTTGCAAACGATTGCGTCTGATTTTCAAATTAAGAATACGAAAATAGATCTAGAATTTAGACATATTACGTCCACTGGAATGAAACAAAGTAAGATCTTCTTTTTCTCTTTACAATCAGTAATGTTTGCAATCAAACAATGAAACTAAAGACATCAGAACAGAATTGCGTTTGTGCAATCATGATCCGAGAGGATTTTGAAACTCTCTACCGTTCAAATGGGCAGCCAAAACCAAATAAATTAAACGTTCAGCACATTCTTGACAAATTATTTGTTTTTTAAATTTAAATAAACAAACTATGGAGGTAATGTACATAGCATGACTGAAACCAAATTAAATCAAAACCATCTACACTCACGTGACCTACTTTTCGAAGATTCCAGTTTCAAATAAATAGATTTATTAAAATTTGAATATTTTGCAAAAAAAGGAAAACTTTGTCCAGTTTACACTTACATCTCCGCAATAAATATTCTGAATTCAGAGTCTCATTGAGGACAGACAAAAACAAAAGTTTCATTTAATTGAACAATTAAATGTATTTTACGAGAAAACCCACAACTACAAGTGCTGCCAGGATCATCCTCAAGTGCATGCAACTGAAACGTCATTTTGTTGCTATGACATCATGAGCAGCTGTTACAGCATTTAAATTCTTGATGGCAACAAGGAAACATTTCAATTATCGGAATGTTTTGACGGATTCTAAAGAATTCGAGTTTGGTTGTTAGTACAACTATTATGAAAATCAATCTAAAGGTTGATAGAACAATTTGACATGGGAAAGTCCACCAGGAGCATAGCCGCTAGAGTGGCTAAAGCGAATGCAAAATTGGTTGTTGATTCTGTAATGGTCTCGAATGGTGACCAAGTAACTAACCAGCCGAAAGCTCAGAGCAAGCGGAATGCTAGGAAGAGGCGCTCTAGTGGGCATGATTCCATTGAGAAAACTGCTGAGAAGGCTTTGCCACAGGTGTCTGATTCGCTGTGAAGAAAAGGAAATTAAAGGCTTTGCGAGGTAAACCTCGGACTAGATCTAGCCCAACGGACGCTGCAGCAGCTCAGAATGAATTTGAAAAGCGAAACAATTTTGTTACCACAGAAGTATCGGGAAGCATTTCAGAGGGGTATCCCAGTGGTGTTGACTCAGATGAGAATTTATCTGAGTCTGAAAAAGAAGAGGATATGGACAAAGACAATTCGGCTGCTGCGAATGCAGATATGAGGGCATCAAGGTCATGCTTGAGGTCACATGACCCTTCGCGAACCGGCAAGGGTAGATCTAGCCACAATAATCATGATAAGCTTGATCATGATGAAAATGATCATGATGGAGAAGAAAGCGAGGCAGAAAACTCTGAACTGATTTCTGCAACTAATGAATTGAAGCAAGCGTGGGGTCAACTGGAATTAGTTCAACGTTTCATGTTGAAGAAAGGCCTCATTGACTCATCGATGACTGAGGATGAGGTCATGGGGATGTTGG
>JBCAUG010717901.1:0-12781 GCA_038406175.1 Haplosyllis leylae | reverse complement strand
ATTTCTAATCCAAAGTTTTAAACCAAAGTAATTTCTAATCCAAAGTTTTAAACCAAAGTAATTTCTAATTCAAAGTTACATACAAACTTTTAATTACAGATCTTAGTTTAATTCAAATTTCCACTTTATTGAAAGGAAAACCTTGCCGACGAATCACTTCGAATTAACCGTGCCTGAATTGTAGCTTTGTCTTAAATAAGTGTTGGATTTAAGGAAAATTACCAGCCGGACCAGTTGATCCTGAAACTAGTCCAGTTGAATTTGAGCTAGTCCAGCCAAATTTGTAATTATTTCAGCAAAAAAATGTTAAAGTCAAATAATATTTCAGGTATCATTGAAAATAATTACAACTATTTTTATTAGGTATCATTTCAACAACCTCAATTAAAGAACTAATTATTCGTGGATATGATATTTAATTATTGATTATTTGCAATTTTCAAAATGTAATATTTTATAATTTCACTTTTGTATTTTAACTGGTCAAACCAGACTAGTAGTTAAAGGCAATTTTAAATAGGCCAACTGATTTTAACTAGTCACGGACTACCGGACTACTATACAATCCAGTATTGTAAATACACGCTTTCAATGGTATCATACCCTACCACAGACAGGTTTTGTGACAAGTTTGTCCACGCAAGCTTTGCCTTGGGGCAAGGCCGATCGATTTACCTGGGTAATAGCCTTTCCATTTGTCGCTCTATTAGGGGCCAAATGCTCATATGTTTGACACGTTGGCTGGTAGGTCGCCAGTGGATCACATCCAGTGTAACTGGTTGATGTTTTCTTGTTTATTGTTACCTCGTATGGCCTGTTATTTGCAGCCTGAGACAAAATTTAAATGTTTGACAAGTATTTTGTATCAATGTCGGCAGAATAAAATCTCTATTGCACCATTTTTTAAAAATTGTTATGGAAACATTTACAAAGTACTTACGAACAAATACTTGAACGGATAGGCCAATGTTACGGGCTGTTGCACAACCTTTATCACTAACGGCTCCAACAACCTTACTTCTTCCTGGGTTTTCACATCAAACGCACTGTCTACTATAACAAATTGATGCTCATTTTGTCCCTGAAATTGTATGCGGACCTTAAATATTTCAAAAATAGTCTGACTTTATATTCTGTAATATAAAATATAACTTTAGGTATAATATCGGTCTGAATTTCGTTACGTGCGAACACTCCAAAACAATTGCTTCATTACTTGTTCGTCCTGTATTATTTTTAAGGAAAGGAAAAGCTTCTGGCTGCATGATGTTAAATTAGCACTTTCAGTTTTTCCAGGCCTATGCAAATCGACCTCACATGGCAACAATTCCTTTCGGATAAAAACAGATCCGGATGCAGCGTTGCGTGACAATGGGTGTATCAGAAGCAATGTCACTACAAGTAACTTCTTGTCATTCAAAGTCATATTTCCTGAAAAAGAATCATCAGAGTTACTAGCTTTTTCTATCAATCACTGGGACAAGAGAAGAAATTGACAGTAAATCAATGTTGTGTTTACTGTTGTAGCATTGAATGCCTTGGGGGCACTGAGACATCATGACTGTGTCAACATCACAATATTGAATGCATAGAGTAGATTGAGACAATTCCAAACTGCAAGCAGTTTGAAAAATGGACCATAATTAAGGAAGTTACAAGGAAGTATCAAAGTGAGTTCTAATTCAAAGTTTTAAACTGAAATAATTCCTAATTCAAAGTTACATGCTAAATTCCAATTATAGAGCAGCATTTAGCTTGTATTTCCACTTATTTTGAAGGAAAACCTTGCCAATGAATGAGTTTGAATTAATTATGCCCAACCTGCAATTGCAGTCAGTGGCAGGTTGAAATTTAGAAAGCAGATTAATTAATGCTAAGAACAATCATCACAGCTAAGAACAGGCAGATTAATGATTGTTACAACTAACATTAATGTCAAGAACAATCATTAATCAGAATTTGGAAATTCAAATTAGCACAGATTTATCAATGTTGCATCTTGTTTCAAACATCTTGAAAAAGTAACCCCATTTTGTAAAAAAAATTGTGGAAATCCATTAAGAATTGATCAAGATATTGATGAAAATGTGCAGTTTTGGTCAAAACATAGGGTTGTTGCCCCTTGTTTCAATCATCTAAAAAATTAACCTCACTTTGTGAAAGTTTCAAGGCAGCCCATTAAGAAATGATCAAGATATTGATGAAAATGTGCAGTTTTGCTCAAAACATAAGGTTCTGTGCTATTCATATATGGGCCACACCAAATCCCATCCTACCCATAAACTCACATTGTTATATTATGCTGGGTTTACATTAATTCCTAACCAAATAAGGGGCAGTAGGCTTAATTTGGACCACAGTACAATGGACAAATAACATTGTAGGTGGTAACTTTTTTAAGCCTTCTCAACTTGATATTGGAAAACAATGTGTATTTTAGGAATTATTTCATTTGGTGTTGCTGACTAAGAAGCCATTGTGCTGATATGTCCTCAAAATGTGGACTCCAGGCTGTACTTAATATTTATTGACCATGTATGTAGTATGAGGGAAGGTATTGTTTTCACAGGTATCATTTGCCACCCAGAAATTAACAAAGACTAAATGAAATGAATTAGATTTATATCAAATCAAAAACATCAAATTGCACTCACTGTGAAAATTCACAGTAATCTCCAATTTTCTGCACAACCGAATGCCACTAAGTCGGGTGTATCATGTGATATCCCCTTGATATACATGACTATCCCAAGCAGAAAAAGGAAAGAGATATGAAGTTAAATGACAAAATTTAATAACACAGCGACATATACATACAGTCAGAATATAAAATACATATGTGGCAGTAAATCGGAAACTATATAGACAGTGAATAATTTAGACAAATATGTAAATATCACATCAAGGATGAAACATTAGCACATAAAAATTGTAAATATATAAGAAAATAAATAAGTTTGGATCATTTGGAAGAAATTTGAATCAATTATTTTGTAGAACTTGGTCTAGGCAGCATGTAATGGGTTGCTTTATCGGTTGAGAAAGTTTGTGATGATGAAGCATGCCAGTGGTACATATCAGAACTATCGTGAACATGTTTGTCATGCTGACATCTCCTCTTGAAAAAACTATCCATGTCATTCATACTATCCTGATCGCCTGATCCATCAAAACGCCTGTGATCTTCTTTGTGAGGTTTCTTTACCTGACCAAAACATGGCTGTTGTAACTCAGGCTTTATCTTCAAAGCATGGAACTTAGTTCTCACCAGAAATGTGTCTCTCTTCTTGAGACTAAATCGGAATGATGCATCAGCTGATCGTCAATATGCAGCTAAGCCTAACTTCATGAAACGATTATTAAACACTAAATTATTGTCATGTTTGTCCCAAAAATCTCTAATTTTGAGTACTCTCATTTGGTCATGTAGTTTACAAGTCGTTTCTAGACATTGAGAAAAAATGTTTCACCTGTTGATTTAAGTAATCAAAATTAGTATGACTTACAGGCTCCACCCAATAGATCTGCATCTGGTCTTTCAGGCGAGCCTTGACTGGCAAATCCTGTCTGCATTGCTGCAAAGACTCAGCAATGTATTGTGATAAGTATTCTATCCATGGGCCCAATAATGAGGCCACACTGAATTTTTTGTATTGCAAAAATTCTATGAGATCATCATCCAGAAATATCACCAAAAATTCTGGCAAATAGTGCTTGGCATTCATTACATTAGCAAAGGAATTAGCGATTCTACTAAGTGTATCAACATTACGGTCACTATATTTGCTACTACAGTATGGGGTAACTTCGAAATTTTCTTTCATAAATAGTTCCCAAGTGCTTGCCTTTTTGAAGTTCTTCCTAAAGTCTCTATGAGGAAATTGTCTCCAAGAATCCATATCTTGGCCAGGCCTTTTAAATCTTCTGTAATGGAAATTATAACCAAGAGTATTATAGTACCATCCAGTGCAGAAAACAAAACTCACCACACTAACACTCCATTGAAATAAAATTTTCACCATTGTAATATTTTCCATAAACAAAATAACACATGCATGCAATGGGAGGGTCTTATCATAATGAGATGTCAGCTATATATTTCCCCGAAATGGAAACAAACACTTCCGACATGGCCAATAATCATGGTAAAGTGCGTAAGCATGATAAAGTCAACTACCATTGTGGCAGCTGCTTGATACATGAAATCCAGATGATAGAGACTAATTTTGGGAACAAAACCCAGTTAAATCCTAATGTATCTGTACACCACATTGGATTTCCACCTGCCCATCCTCTTAACTTCCTCCACAGAATAATTATATTTAATTAGGTCAGTAGTTCTCCCCACTCTGAAACTGTACATTCCATACAAGACTGGGTCTAGACCTAGACTGTCTAGACCAGATTTAAGCACTTGCCTTGCATTGTTAGCAGTGACTGGTGTTCCATTCCTAAATATGAAGAATTGCTCAGATGACGATTCAGAACCATCTCTAATGTATTGATTGACCAGATCAAAAGGACAAAATTTCCTTTTAGCATACAATCAAGATTTCTCAGTCAGGTTTGAAGTAATTCTTATTTTCTGTGGTCTCATGTCAGTAGAATGGGTTTTGGATGAATACAAAACAATCAGCATTTTATCTTTGTTCAATGCAGAATGAATATCCTTGGCTCTTACTACATGGTCACTTTGTGTAATCTCTCCAACTCTCATCATTCCATAATACTCTCATCATTCCATAGTATCCAAGTAAAAACAAAGCTTTGTACATAATGTTCAGATAGGACTGAGTGTGGATTTCAAAGAGCAACAATTCCAGCAATCCACACTGAATAGGTAATCTAGTGTGAACTTTGTCATTCACAATCTTGTATGCCTTGATCAAAGAACTCAAAAGTACCTTTTGATTATCCCATGGATACCCATTATCCATCAGCAATTTCTTGATAGCAGAAACATAAGATTTAACTGTGGTTGACTTCATTCCTTGTTCAATCTTATGACCCACAAACAAAATTATTCTGTCTTTCCAGGAATTTGGCTTATAGTCCAGTCTAATGACAAATCTATTAAATTGTCTCCAGATAGCCAAGTAATTTTTTGATGTTGAACTCCCTCTGGATTGACTAACTAATTTGTCAATTATAAGTTGAATATGTCTTGTTGAAATCTTAGAGGAATTTGAAGAGCTTTTGGCAGATCTAGTTGCAGTTTTTGTCCCTACAGTATAAATATAAAGTATTTAGTCTTTTAACCAAATCTTTGTAATTGGCCAGATTTCTGCTGGAGGCATACATGAGAATTGTGCCATGTCTTCAGTAACAAGGTCCCAGAATCTTCTATAATCCAAACTGGACAAAGCATCTGCTTTACCATTGTCTCCAGTAGAAACCCATTCAGCAGTTACTTTGACATTGTGCTCCAAACATTTGAGCACTATCAGCCTCAGCAAAACCATGCAGTTTTTGCATCCAGATGAGCTTTTGTTAATCATCTTACAGACACTGTCATTGTCACAATGAAGCAAAATTCTTGAATTGCTGAAATTCTCAATCCAGAGCATTATGGCCACAGCCACAGCTTCCATTCAAAGTATTTAATACTAGGCCTTTCTTGGAGAAACCATTCTATATTCCAGGCTAGACTAATCCAATTCTTGCCACAATAAACTCCAAAACCTTTCACGTCACTACCAGAAGCATCTGAATACATATCAATATCCTCAGCTGATTGTTCAAAATAGTCCAAGAATGGTGTGCAGAACACTAATGGCTCTGACAGGAAAGTTCTCCAAATCTGCATATCTAATCTACATTCAGCAGTAATCCTTATATGGTGGTGGGGCAACAACTTATCATTGGCATCCAAAGCATATAGTCTTCTCAAGAAAGCTCTACCAGGCACTACACATCTGCACAGAAAGTTGAGGAACCCAGTTAAATTCTGTAACCTGTTCAGGGTCACTTTCTTGTTCTTCTTGTTTAGCATGTAACAGGTGAAGAGCCTTTTCAATCTTGTCCACAGGTATACCGATCTTCTGGTTCACAGTATCAATAAGAAGTCCCAAGAATGTCAAAATTTAAGTTTCCCAACATGTCTTTTCCAAGGAAACAGGAAATAGATTCCATTACAAATGTCCAGAAATACTTGAATGTCACATAAAGCCTTGTATAGTGCAGCAAAGAAAAAGTCATCTAGATAGTTTACCAGAGGTCTATTAGTCCTGTATTTCACCAGGAAAGCAATAGTCTGAGAAAGCCTGGAAAATTACACAACTAATTGATGCACCAAGTGGCAAATGTTTGTCTACAAAATAGTAGGTCACTCGAGTGACAGGATGTGTTGCTTTCAGAACTAAATAGCACCAGGACTTCTTGTTTAGTGGAATATTTCTAAATGCCATTGACATGTCTGATTTTGCATAAAAACAAAATTCTCCAGCTTCCAAGCATGTGGCTACAGCATCCATAAAGTCTGGATATTTCACCATACATAATTCCTCTGGAATACTTGAATTCACAGATTGCCCAGTCTTTGGATAAGATAAGTGGAAAATCAGTCTAGTCTTTTTTCCTTTGTCTTTAGGAACTAAACCTACAGGTGACTGTATATAGTAGTTGAATGGCACCTTCTTGAATGGCCCAGCGTAACTTTTGTCCCTGACTTCTGTCATAATTTTGTTCCACAACTCCAACTGAGAACCCACTCTTAATTTCAAATAAGGAGCTTTCCTTCTGATCTGTGTGGGACCTTGATACTGAAGATCAAAACCATTTTTGAACCCATCAACCAGATAACCAGTTTTCTTTTCATTGTAACTAGCCTCTTTCAATAGTCTTTCATAGACTTGCACTTTAACAGGAGTGACTATATTCTTTAAATCCAGGTTTTCACATTGTAAAAAATTGTAATTTAATAATTTAATAACATCTGTAATAAACAATGAAAATTTTTTTAACTCAAGCAAAATCTGATAACTAGGAGCGCTTCCAAGTAATATTCACACTGTTCACATCTCAGCATGATCTCCCTCTCTTTCCATTGCCTTGCGATGCATCCTTTTTTTTGCAGTTCACCACCCCATGTGAAGCATCATCACAGTAAGAACATCTCTCAATGAACTCACACTTTTTCCCAAATTTACATAATAATAATAATAATTTATTTACTATATACACATTGCACTGTTATAATTCATAGTAAAATTATCATTTTAACGTAATTTTCCTAGACGAGAGATGGAACACCTTAAACTAGTTTATAGTTGTACATATAAATGTATGGTGTCCGATGTTCTGCTACTGTAAGTAATGTCATTAAATAAAAAAGATTTTTTGTTTCAATAAATAAGTGTTTCAATAGAACAGGAAAGTATGTATAATTATCACTGTACGGTTTCTTTTGTTTAGACCTTAAATGCAAAGTTTTTAAGGATACTCCTTTCATTTTTGACATATTCTAACTCGTTAACATGAAGTACACAATACTGAAGACCTCTGGAGTATTATGATAACCATTCGCAATACGAGTGTCCTCTCGTTCTTAGCTTTACCGATTCAACAAATAAGAACAATGAAAAACTTAAATTTACATTTTTCGTAGACTGCCAGTTTTTGTCTACCTCTACTGTTTGGCATTTAAACCGTTCATGACCACATTCTTTAGTTTCATTACAAACCATTATTTACACCTTTCAGGTTAATATTGTTCTTACAGTTCGTTTTTTTCCTATCATGGCTTTCCTTGGGTTTCTGAATGTTTCAACCTATCATACTCATAAGCATACATCCGTTTACATGTTTCAGCCCCTCATGCATGAAAAATCAAATTTATGCATTTCATCCTTAATATAACTGAATTTGTTCATTCAAAATGAAGTTCCGGAACTACTTCTCGTAGTATAATGTCAGAGAAAGTAACTCACGTCTATTTCATAACAAAAACAAAAAGGATGCTTTATGTTGTAAGATAATATCAAGTAACATTTGAAAAAGAACAACAATCGAGATCTATCTCATTTGTTATTTCACCGGTCTGATATACAGTTCGTTTCAACCTAAAATGTCACACACTACGTTTTTTTGCAGTCATTGGAGTTCATGTGCCTCAACATTTGAGTGTGATGTTTAAATATTTTATCACAATGTTTGCACTTGTACTTCTCCTTGTCTGAGTGAGTGTACCGATGAGATCCTAGGTTCCATGGGTCGAGAGTGATATATTCACACTCATAACAGTGGTACACTACACCAGTATGGATCTTCCTGTGTTTCGTCAAGTCATTTTGGCAAAGAACCATCTTTCACACATGATGCATTGGTGACCCGGATGCCTTCTGTGTGACAGTCTGTGGTAACTCAATGCACTGTCAAACGGGAAAGATTCACCACATGTATGGCAGGGATATTTTAAGTCCTTATGAAGATAACTATGCCTATGTAAGGATGAATGATTTGTGAACATTGCATCACAACTAGGACACTTAATTGGTGGGTGTGTGTCCCTATAGTGTTGGTTAGCTGCTGCCTGGGTATCTGTTTTGTAACCACATACATTGCACTTAAACATACATTTCCTTTTCTTTCTTTTCAGCACAAAGTGTTTTGTACTTAAGTTCGTGGCTTCTTTGGGTTCAATGTTTCCCTCTCTTCTTTTACAGTCAGTCTCTGTATCCTTTTCTGTCAGTTTAGATATGGTCATCCGTTTTGGTCTTGGTCTTCTTTCCAGCTTCAAAAACGAAGGTTTCCTATCGTCCTCTTGTTTAACATTCTTGGGATTCGGTTGTTGCTCTTGAGATGACTTTATATCATGGGTATGAGTGCTCTCAGAATTAGAATCATTTTCTTCTTGTTTTTCTTTGGTATCCATTTTAACCTCATCAACCTCTTTCTTTTTGTTTATTATGTTTTGAGCCCGGATTCTGTCCATCGACAGCTCCTTCAAAGAGTTTAACATTTGCCTCACTTTGGGTTTGGGTTCATAGTCACTGTCCATGTCAGATATTGTATAACTGTTTACTTTTGCAGTTCCCTTCTTGGTTGATTTAGCAACACTGTAGCTATTGTTTTCCTTTCTTGTAACGAGTACAATCTTGGTTCCTTTGATGGAGAGTTAGGGGCTGGGTTTATCTGTTCTTCATTCTTTCCTTCATTTTCAGAAGAGGAACCTATGTCAGTTAGGCTGGAGTATGGGTCAATGTCTTCCCATTTTGGAGCTTGTCCTGATAACGTATATATATCCTCTTTTGACATATTTTTCATATGCACTTTCCAGTTTTTATTCTTGGCATCTTCCTTCCATAAGTTTATTATATCTGCTTCATGATATAAAAGAGTTTCCTCACTGTCATGCTCATTTTCAGGTGGAGCTGATACTGTTGCCATTGCAGTTTTTGTTGCGGTTGATGTTCCAGTTTTTAGACGTCCAATCGTAGCATTATACCACCAATTTTTAGGAATTACACCATATCTTCCTGATTTCTCTTGCGATTCATTGGCGTTTTGACCTATCATACCGCTTTCATTTTCACCCATCATGGAATCTTGCATTCTGTTTGCACCTATCATGCGATCGTCTTCAGGCATGTTGTTTATGCCTATCATGTTTGCTCCTATCCTTGTCTCACCTTCATTTACACTTTCGTTTGGACCCATCATGGTTTCACCATCTTTACTTTTGCCTTCATTTACAGTTTTGTTTGGACCTATCATGGTTTCAAGGTCTTCACCTTTCCCAGGTTCCTTTGAGTTTTTGTCTTCACTATGGCACTGTGCACTGTGGTCACTTATCGTTCGTAGTAAACTTGGGTCTAGTGAGATGTCGTGAGCTGTTGAAACACTATTGTCAACAGTCAGTTGTCCCAAGGCTTGTCCCAGTTAACAAAATTTCATTATCCAGTTGTGTAATACATTAATCCGGAATTATCGTTTCCTCATGCATTTCTATGCCATTATCCATATAATTTCAGCCTATAATGGCAGTGTTTGCATCATAATCACTGTCTTCTGCCGGCACTGTACTGCTGTAAGTACTCTCTGTTTCATCATCTTTAGTTCCTATGTTAACCACATTTGGAGATGATGAAATATCGGATACAACAATGTTCCTACCTTCATCAGTTCAGTTCACTGGTGTGGTCATGTCTAGGGGAACAATATCTGATTCAGACATGTCTACTTCGTACGTTGGTACTGCAGTTACTATCGGTCGGTGTGGACCACTAAATGGTTTCATTCTTAATTCACCATACAAATTTTTTCCTAGTAGCACCAGATGAATATGACATATGTCATGTAACCATTTGGCCTCTATAGGACTGTCTGTGGCAATAGTGACCAGCACCTCATGCTGATGTAGATAATGACATGGTGGTGGTATGTTCGTGCTAACGCATAGATCATGAGTTCATCTGCAAATGTTAGATCTAGTTTCATACAATTTAACCAGGAATCTATATTATCCAAGTTTATACCTAAGAATACCTGTCCAACTGCCTTGTATAGTTTTTTGTCATCCTCTACTCTTGCACAGATGTCTAATCGATTGTAATCCCATTATTCAAAGGAAGAAACAAGCACCTTACAACGAATTATAGACCCATCTCTCTACTAATCACCATTTCGAAAATTCTTGAAAAACTGATTCATACCAGAGTTTACAATTTCCTTGATGGGTCTAAACAATTGTTCACTAGTCAGTACGGTTTTAGAAAAAAAACATAATTGTGAAAACGCAGTATCAGAGCTTGTAGGGCATATCCTGAAAAGTAAAGAAGATGGACTACATACTATGGCAGTATTTTTGGATCTATCAAAGGCCTTTGATACTCTTGACCACATGATCTTTCTAAAAAAACTTGACCGATATGGGATTCGAGGTACAGCCTTAAAATGGTTTGAAAGTTACCGGGAAGGTAGAAAAATAAAAGTAAACAGTCAATTGCTTAGTGGAACAGAAGCTTTGTCAGATGCAAGACAGATCAAATATGGGGTGCCACAGGGGTCTTGTTTAGGACCATTAATTTTTTTAATCTTTTGCAACGACCTATACTTGAATCTAGAACTTTGTCAGGGAATCTTATTTGCGGATGATACAACCATATACCATTCGCACTTCATGAGCTTCTATCCCACTGTAGGCTCCAAAAAGTTCAAAGATTTGATCACTGTTTGGCTTCCTATTTTTGTAACACTTTCTGGTATCCAACCAATAATCCGCACTCAACTGGCTTTTATGGAAGTCACCAATGTTTATATACTCTGATTTCAACACATACGGGATGAGGTTAGTATAACTATACTGTGAAATCATGCTAAAAAGTTCAGCAGTGATGCTGGTCTTTTCTGCAATTTTCATGGTTTTGTTTTTTTGGACGGGGATGCTGACTGGTAAATGCTATTTCCACTGGTTCAATTCTTAGTGCTTTGTTACTACGCGATGTCGTTAATCCTGGAATGTCATGTTATTTGTAGTAAAAAATGTCTAGGCAGTTAGTAAGGATATAGTTTAAGCCCATCATAATTGTTTTATGAGACGGTTTCCACTTGTCATGGATTCAACCAGAGCTTGTTTATTCTTATCATGATAATATAACTACTGGAGATGTACAATGGTTTATACCTATCATGTCAACCAAATTGCAATTGTTTTGACCCAACATGTCCAGCAGGGACAATTGTTCCAATAACATACAACTCAACAATAAGACAATTTGATTTGACCTATCATGGTTCGATGACAGCCCTGAGTATTATTGTTTGGGCCCAACATGATCCAAAAAAAAAATGACCTGAATTAACACTGTTTCAACTGATCATACAATCCTTTTCAGAACTATCAGTGTTGTTTGAACCCAACCTGCTCACTGAGTTGACACTGTTTAGACTCGTCATGATCAACAGACTATACATTAGCTCTTCTGATTTGTTTAAGCCCATCATGGTTAAAGTGTAATCAGGAATGACACCATTTAGACCCGTCATGATCATGGAGTTACATATCGATGTGTTTAAACTTGTCATGATCATGCAATACTAAAGGTCTTTGCTGGTCTTGGCGTTGTCATACTGGTTTACACCCAAAATGGTATCACTTCAGGAGAAATTTTTTACATTCCTTGCTAAATATGTTAATATTCTTTGCATTTTTAATTTCAGATGGAAGTGTCTGATAGGAAGCAAGGGATTGACAGAACATGCTTTTTGCATACTCCCTCATTTTGGCTCTAGGTATGTTTGGAAGATTTTTATTTCTGGTTTGGTACTGATGAGTTTTATTTAGTGTTTGGTGTGTCTATAACGAAATCTCGCAAGATTTCAGCATGAAATGAGATGTGTGAGATTTGCCGATATCGGCTTTTTTGCTGCTCGCTCCGGCTATCGGCCTCATAAATACTCGGTCAAACCAATAATTACTGGGTTTGTGGTGACTTTTAAGCAATTCCTGTGCTATTTTGAAGGTCCCTGTGGTGTCTTCAGCCAAATCTCACGTGATTTGAGCATGAAACGAGATGTGCGAGAGACTTTGGGGTATCTTTTAGTTTAAAATGCTACTAAAGACACCACAAACTCTCTCAAACATCTCATTTCATGCTCAAATCACGTGAGATTTGGTTAAAGACACCACAGGGACTGTTAAAAATCACCAAAAAAACTGATTTTTCACAACAAAATATTTGTGGTGTCTGTAAAAAAAAATAATAACTATGTGGTATCCTTTAGCACCAACTCTCATGAAATCTCATTTCAGGTCATGTGACTTGCTTCTCAGCCAATCAGA
>JBCAUG010717890.1:0-12782 GCA_038406175.1 Haplosyllis leylae | reverse complement strand
GACTTAGCTTAGGGGTAGAGCATTGGTCTCAGGATCTGGAGGTCCTGGTTTCAAACCCCACTGGGGGCAATTTTTGATGACTTTTTTTTTGCTCTTCCTTGTGCAAAGATCTGTCAGATAATCTTACAGAAATGCCTATTGTGAAAAACTCAGTTATTTTACAACAAATTGCCTTAACTTAAACGCTCCTTTCTAAAATAAATGAGACAAAATGAGACCACGCTGCATTGCTAGCGATTCTGCAGGGTAAACAATTAGGTTGAATCCAATAGAAATGATTTATTCCAGACACATTATTCCTTTTTTGCATCCCCAAATATGTCCATGGAAGAACTTTAAGGTAAGAAACGCTCATTTGTTTGCATATAACCTTGGTTACACGACCTCACTGTTTCTAGTAATGGAATTTTCCCAACAGAGTTTTGATTTGGACGTTTATTAGACTGGTGCTGAGTTTACAACAATTTCAATAGAAAATTATCTCTAGAAAATCGAATATATTGTGGTAATTCTGTTGTGTGTTGCCTACCACTATCGAATTGAATTTCGAAATGGCCAGTTACATTAATTTTCCGTGAAGACTAAATACATAAATATCTATCTGAGTTCATACTCTATCAATATTTCCACACACACGTGCACACTCCAGCCCCCAGACAAGGGCAAATTTGCTTTGACATATCCAACAAAGCTGATAAGTCAGAGGCAAAATGTAGGCTCCAGTGTATGTATGAAAAGCCCTTCCTCTTCACTATCTCTTGAATGTGCATAATACTGCTAACACAGTTTATCGTATCATGTCTATACCGAATGTCGCCAATTCAACTTAAACGTAGACACTATTCTACTGTACATTTCCTCTCCTTTTACGCGATTATCACCTTTTAGCATTTGTCCATAGGTCTACAATACATACCTGTAGTCTCAGGTATGGTAAACTCTTATGTACATCTTCACCATCGGTTTCTAAACTGGTTTCAAAAACCCAGTATAATTCACTCTGTTTTCTGCAAATTGAAAAAAGTCGTACATAAAATATTTAGATCTAAGTTGTAAACATTCAAGAAATACAGTGAAACCTTCTTACTCTCACTACGAACAAGTGCAGGTAGATCGAGTTTTTCCGTTTTTAAAATTTTTATATTTTATTGTAATTTGTTTAATTTAACAACTTTGTACCATTATTTTTAAATTTCAAAGTGTTCCCTAAATTATACAAAGTTGGCAACAGTGGCAACAAAGGCTTACATGGGGAAGAGCAAACGAATTCAGCCAAAAGAAATTGCCTCCAGTGGGGGATAGAACCCAGGTCTTCTGGATCTTTGCTCTGATGAGCTTTGCGAGGTCATTCTCTATTGGTTCAAGAAATTATCCAAATCTAAAAAGTGCAGTAAAAAAATTCAGTTCAAAGATGTACTTATTCCAGTCATCAAGGCATAAGAGCAAAGATCCAGAGGTCCTGGGTTTAATCCCAACTGGAGGCATTTTTTGCTGAATGTTTTTTGGCTCTTTCTCGTGTAAAACCTTTGTTGGCAACGTTGCCAATTTTGTATAATTTAGGGAAAACTTAAAAGAGACATGCGCGTTTGTACGCTTGATCATATGATGACTAATACAGGCACTGCGTTCCCCGAGCCCCCAGTTCAATCGACCGTGACTGGATTAATCATTTAAAGATTTCTGGCGACACTGAACACCTGTTAAAATGGCGACCCCCACATACAACAGTGATTTGATGATTGCAAACATATTTCTATCTCCGTTCCGAAAGGTTTAAACGTTTTAAATACATTCAAATTTTTTTTGATACCCCCTGTTTTGGACTTCTGGTGACATCTGTCCTAGGTTTCAAAGCCAGGGTGGATCTCTTTGCATACTTTCTCACCTGTGTGATCCTCAGATTTACTTCTGGTGCGACACCTGCTGACTGTATAGAGGAGTGGTACAGGAACACATGACAATTTAAGGATGTTCCAAGTAACACGTGCCTCGATAGCTCAGAGAGGAGATCATCAGACCTGAATGACTGAGCTCTCAGGTTATGCTCACTGCGATAAAATTTTGTTGCACGATTTTTTGTTTTCACATAGTAAAGCCTTTGATGCCAATATTGCCATTATTGGCAATTCTGTGTGCTTGTAAAAAAAGACTGGATTTCCTGTCCTAGAAAAGGCAGCCTAGTTCGATTGTGGACATATAACATGACGACGATGGATTTACAGTATTTATATTGTTTTAATAAGTCAAAATATGTACATAACAACAACACATTCTATATTTCTCAAGTGACATACTCTTCCTACTGTATACCTTATTGAGACACAACAGCAATAAATTATTCAGTTCTTTTTTAAATAGATCTAAATTGTTGGCAAAGGAGAAAACTTAAAAAATTGTCGAAAATTTCTGAGAATGGGCGCGCTTTTTCCTTGTCCCCTCGGTATGAATACACAGAAGAGTGTTTCACAGTTCTTAAGATATATATTCGAAATGTACCAGTTACGGAGAATAGACATTGTACTTCAGTTGATTTTTTAAAATTATTCCACATAAATCAAAACTCCTTAATATTTCTTACATATGTAGCTCACAGTGCACTCTCCGATTTTACACTTCTTAACAATGCCCATAATTTTCATTAAGTGATCCGGCCTCCGCAGTTATGTACACAGTACAGTAAATCCCGTTTTGGGTGGACAAACCGCCCATAATATCCGTTTCGGTTTTATTTTTTCTTTTTTCCTTTTTTCTAAAGACACGTAAAATTTTGACATTAATTAGCCAAAATTTGTTAAAACGCCAGTTCAGTGATTTGATATATTTGCCAGGTAAACCAGGTTGTACTGGCCACAGTTTGGTCATCCAAAATAAGGTTTACTGTCTTTATTTTCCTCTGCAGTACAGTATTCTTTCAAAATAACTGCAGTTCTACCGTAAATACATTACATTTAGAACACGATTTTGTAATTCGCCTTTTTTGTTGCCTTGCTTCAAACAAATCAAATTCACTTGGAAATCCCAACTGCATAACTCTGAATGTTGCACTTTTATATTATAAATATTAAAAGGTATTATACTCTACAACTACAACATTATCAACAAAACAATGAACTAATTTACACTAACGTCCTGATCATAGATAACAAATAAAAAAACGAATAATAATTATCTATGGACAGAGCAGTGCTTTTTGAAGTAACTACAGTGTTATTTTCATAATACCTTAAACTGGCCTCTACCATTGGCCGTTGTCATTCCAATTAAAATGACTATATCATAACCTGGACAAGAGCCAAGTCCTATGAAAAAAAAAAACTGAAAACTAAACAAAAAATAAACAAGACAATCTTCAGTTTAAAAGAGTAATTTTCAAAAAGTAAGCAAAATACATTCTCTACAGGATAGGATTCTATTGCTTTTAATAGTCTTTTGACCAAGTTACAAGCGTACAAGTTACATTTTTTAATGTGTAAATTAAAATTAGCTCTAAAGAATACCACAACGATATATCACTATTTGACGTTTAAATATCACAACACAGTTGTTTGATTTTGGGCTTGTTTCAGAAATTGTAACTAACTTATAACAACAGAACAGCTGATCAGTTGGTTTCAGGATGTCTAGGATGTTCGGGAACTGAAGTATTTACAAAGTAATAGGATCTACTTTAACTTTCATGGTTCCAAACGAAAACTGTGCGACCATATTCTGATATGTTATGTCTTGAGAAGATATTACAAAATTATATTCGATTCAATAGTGTGGAACAGATGTATAGCAGTTGAACTGGGCAATTTCTGAAACAAGTCTATTCAGTGAACTATTTGATGACAAAATTGACAATTGTATATTATCTCATCATAAGAATCTTTGCTACATAAAAATTGATCCCTGGAAAAAAAAGGTTCAGTTTTTACCTCTGCACAAACTGGGTTTCTTAACTGAACACATGTTATAAATATAAGTTAAATAATGAATATACCTATACATAGTACACATGAAGTTCTGTACACGGGTGCTATTTACTAAGCCTTTACAGTATGGTTTAACCAAAGTGAACGTGTGCGCTTCACAAAAGCTTTAGTGTTTGTTAAATCAATGTACAGTAACATTACACACAATCTGCCCCAGAACACAAGACATTCCTTGCATATTTTAACACAGGAATATTTTAATCATATACAATAGCAATATAAGACCGACCCTTCTCTTTTCTACGTTGCAGAATTTGATGATGGAAGTCCCACTCTGTCATTGTGCATAGCTTAGCACGTGTGCACAGCAGTAACATATGTAGAAAATATTCCAACTATTTTCTTCCAGAAAAAAATCCACTGCGGGTGTTGTTGGTGTCAGAAAAAAAGTTACAAGCAATATGCGTCTCCTTGCATTTATGTACAATACTCTAATCAGTGTACGTATAATTGATGTGTAATTATTTAAACCCATATTAGTCCTTTAGATAATCAATAACACAGTTCGTTACCATGATAATACTCGTAATATGAACGAAATCCCTTTAAAATACATCCTATTCACTGACAGTGTTAACGGGGCATAGGAAATTGCACAAGGAAAAACACGCCTTTTTAATATTCTGCCGACTTTAGATAGAAGTAAATTTGCAAGATCTTGAATTTATACAACAATATTATTAGTTCCCATTGAAGAGGTTACACCATGACATCACAGTCAGGAAATAATTTGGTAACACGTAGAAATTTAATAATCAACATTTTCATTTAATTTACTAAGTTATGAATTAAATTATCGGAACAGATGGCTCTTGATATTTGTATTTGATTATTTCATGGATGGCTGTTAAAAACAGAATCCCGAAAGGCAACATCTTGTTGCTTTTCTCTATCAAATAAGACGAAAGCTGGCGAAAAAAACCTTCTCTTCGAAAAATTAGGCTGAATACAATTGTCTCGTTTCAAATCTCAGTAAAATTTTTAACATGAAAATATTACTGACCCAAAAGAATAAGTTCACCTTCATAATAAATTGTAAGGTATGAGGAAAGTCAAATTCAAATTTTAGGCAGTTAAACAGTTTAAACATTACTCACAACCCTTAGCATATCAAGCCAAACGGTTTCTGATTGACAGTTGAAAAGGGGGTGACTAAGCATGACCACTAAATCCAATGTGTATCTAGGTTCTTGTATGTAAAAACCAGGTCTTGAGGGATGTTGTAGCATATGGTGCCTGTGTTTAGTGTTAACAGAGAGATATCATCCCAGTTAAGTCGAAAAATGTGCTTAAAAGGTGTGCTGGTTGCTTATTCTATACTATCCTATACTAAAGGGAGACTTCAATGTTAATTTGTGGTTTGGTTTCAAACAACTTGGTTTGTGCCAAAACGTTTAAGAATTTGGTAGGTTATTTTATTTTTGTTCGAATTTGACTGAACATTGTGGCTATTAGAGATGCATGTGCATAAGGACCACATACATTATGTTCAATGTAAACTGATGCATCTGTACACTGGGGGAGCGATCAGGGTTTTATATGTACATTTGATAAAGTTTCTGTTATTATTTGGCATGAAACTATCCAACATTGCACGTCACCTTATTTATTACATTAAAAAAACATCATTACATACAACGTGTATCTATAAATAGTAAAATCCTTGTACAGTTTAGAAACCACTGGGAAGTATACACGGGTTGCCAACCTCTCACAGTCTAATCAATTAAAAAGTTCTCCACCAATTAGGAAGGTAGAACCCCTGTATGATGCACATGAAGCAGCCTGCTTGGATAAAATATGTCCCTGTCAAGGCCCCTGGATCATCATTCTTGATTGTCCCCTACATGTCACCCCCGTGACACTAACAGCTAGAAGTAGATACTCATTCCTTGACAGGCATATATATCTATCTACTCTACACTACCATTCTTCTGCATGCATTTTCAATGTCTTTTGTAAGAAGGTCTTTAATGAAGTCCCCTTCTTTTTTCATTCTTTTATGTAATAAATAGACGCTCCTCGTTGATGAAGAGGTTTTTTTTTGATAAATTTTATTAGCGTTTTCTTCCCGTTTCAATAGAAGATACTTGTTGAGAAGGTTTTTGACATAGGGGTATTCAGTCCACTATTTGACTGGTGCTCCTTACTTGCCTTCACTCCTGCATAAATGTCGAACCCTCAAGACTCTACGCTTCACTTTTTATAGCTACCTTCAATCTTAAGAAGCCCCTTTTTGGATAGGGCTGAGAACTCAGTCATGCTATGTGAATATTTTACATAAGGTGGCCATCTCAGTTTCCCTTCAATTCGACATTGTATAGCACTCCGAGGCAGCCTCGTCTTGATTTACTGTCCTCGGATTGACGCAAGTTACAAAAGAGTTACGTATCTTTTCTAGTAGTTTCTTGTATTCAATAACCCTTTACATGAGTTTCCCCCCATTTAATGAATATATTTAAAATGGCATGCATCAAGAAAAAGGACGAGATGTAAATATGTCAAACAAGCTCAAATAACTGGCTTCAGTTACACTTGTATCTGTGAAGACAGATAACGCAAAGCTCCTGATGTCTATCTCTCCACATATGCTGCTGCTTTATGCTACAGAAATTCGGTAAGTGAGGTAACTCCCAGTGCCTCCCATAGTTAACTGCGCACCTTGGATAAAATTTCCCATTATTCAAGGTCAGACTGCAAGTCCTCTTAATCCATTGTTGCCAATTCCAATCCAGAGTCTGTGGTCCAACTTCCGTAGTTTCCCAACCGTTTGTGTGTTTGTATTTTTAGCCCTGATTGTCCTTGTGATCCTTGCACATCTGTTATTCCAATAGCATCTGTTGTCCACTCCTTTTACAGTTTTGTTATTCAAAATGTTACAGGGCGCGAATGTTGACATTTTTATTGCAACACTTGTAACTGGATTCATCAAATGATACACAAAAATAATCACCATCAATACATATGTATCTACATTAAAGTGTTCATTTTGTATTATAATACATTAGTATTTATAAACAATACCAACTCAGATATTAGGACCGATTTGTTTTATGTTGTTGCTCTTGTTGTTTTATTCTGTATCCCAGACAACATGATCAATTCTTTTTGTCTTTGGTCAGAGGTCGCCACCTCTTCCCCGACTGCCACTTCTGCGCATGCGCGATAAGTAATCTGGCGACTCATTTTGTCTGCGAGTCTTTCTTCTCCGTTTCCGATTACTTTTGCTTTTGTTCAGCCGCAGCATAGACTGGTTCTGAGGTTTCAAGTATCTTTTGCACTTACAACTCTTAACCACTTTGATCCTATACGAGCGTGTCTCCCCATTCTCACACTGCAAGACAACCCTCTTGCGACGGATATCGTCCTCCACACATCGCCACTCCAGAACCTTGGTTCGAGCCCATACCTTGATGAACTCGGCGTACCAGGGTAAGTTTCTAATCGGGAGACAGTGGCCCGTGCAGACCAGCTCCGTGATGGGCTTAACACTCGTGCAAAACCCGTCCGAAATGTAACGCTTTGAGCGTAACTCCTTACATCCGACTTGGATGTCGTCTGAAATAAAGGGAAAAGATGCATTAATTTCTTTTTATCAATTATTTGAGAACAAAAATTGCAAGGGGAAACAATGGTTTGACCAGGATTTCCTGCTTTTGAGGTCAGGCCCTCATGGTCACTCGTTTTACCCGACTGTCCGATCCTCAACAAATTGAATGTTTTTATTTTACACAAGGGGGCAAAAATTAAGCATTCATCCTACGAAATGTTCATTTCTCCTGTTTGTCTATCCGTCTCCGTCTGTCTGTCAATCTGTCTGTCTGTCTGTGCTGTGTCTGCATCTCCTCCCTGTCTATCGCTTTCTGGAGATCTGGAGATATTAAATTCGGAATAACTGTGTGGGATAGATCTGTTAAAATATGTGTCTTACATGTCATACACTAATTTTTGAATGGCTTTGTAATCTGGTCCAAAATTGAGGAATTTCTCACTGTCTGAATGTCTGAACTGTCAATTTATTCTTTTCAATCTTCATCCCTTTGTGGAACACCTGGCCTGGAATAATTGATGGCTGGATTTTCCTAAGAGATTATTTCATCATAACAGTTCCCAGAAATGTTTTGTCGCTTCTACTGGGTCCCGTCTTCTGTACATGTATGATCAAGAAAATAAAGTAGCTCTCAAAGAGAGACCTGTTATCACAACGTATAGAAAACCACAACCAGGTTACACCTTCTATAGATATGTCAGGTGTCTGCCATCTAAGGTGTCTTGTCAAATATCCCCAATTCACTCACATTGAATCTATTTTGTTTCCATAGTATTAAGGGGATAAAAAATATTAAATTTATTCGTCTAGGTTTTTTGGTGTTTTTAAGTACAAAGTTACAAATCTTTGCAAAATGTTTAAAAGGGGCCTTGGCCAGGTCTCGCAAAACGTTTAAAAGGAGTCTGGGCCAGATATTTTCACCTGTGAGAGGCATGCCACCTTATGTTTAAATTTCGTTTGATCAAAGTTCAAATGCAAGAAAGGTCCTAGGAGTTGAACAGGTTTAACGGGCCAAGTGCAATAACTTGTGGTTAACCGGTTACTACTAAAAGTGTAATAAATATAAGTGTTTGTACGCAGGAGATTATATTATAGTACGAATAAAATTAGGCCAAGTGATAGCATTTATTTTTACCTCATAGAAGAACATGATAGAAGACGTACTACTTAGAAAAAGTGTATGTAAAGTATATAGATAGATTAGCCGTAGGATAGAGCAAATGCCTAAACGTTATATGAATTACAGCTCAGAATTCCACTTGCACTATTCTCAAGTTAACCATTCAAGGCAAAAAGCTCATCAACCACGACTGACAGCAACTTCTTTTGACCGTAAACTGAGAAAAAAGGCAGAATTAGGTTATTTTACATGAATAAACGCTTTCAGCTTACAAATCGATGTAAAGGGTCTTTTTTGCACCGAAGGCCAGATTTTGAATGGAGATTATTAGAGAAAGTATGCCATCAATGTGGGTTTAAGAATGAGAGATATGTCAAGAAGACTGAATGTACACAAAAAAAGGTAAAAATTCAGGACTCATTCCCATGAGAACGTCAAGCTAAGGTTCACGCAATAATTAAGTAGAATCATCGGTCATTGTAGATGAAAATGGGTTGATGGCTTAACCGCAATATTTGTCAAATTTACTTGTTAGGCCGGCCAGCAAAAAAATCAGTAAAATTTCCTTAACATAATCTACAAAGCACTATCATAAGGAAGTATGGCCTGATGCAATCACTCATAAATGTGTAGATCCAGACTATCAACAGACAAGTAATGAAAATGAGTTGTTAAGACAATGAATCATTGCTATAATGAGATATTAATTTGCAAGAACAGTTCAATGTTTTCTTGTGTAGTAGTTTTTATACACCAGTAAAGGCCGGTCCTTCGTATGGGATGGGATGTCGTTAGGCTGGCCAAGTTGCAACAAACAGACAGACACACAATACACACATTAGGAGATTTCTTTTGAATAAGAACAACGAAATCCCGCGCAAACAGGCCAATAAATCCCCTGTTTTACACCTTTGCAGATTTTGTAAATAAGGTTGTAGCGCAGCAGACAACTGATTAGTCGGTGCCTAATTCTCAATTTTCTCCCAATGAAACCATTTATTTCCAAGCAATTAATATGAGCACTGTTAGCTGGATAGAAACATACTTTCTTATACTTGGCATACATATTTCTCTGACAGAAACAGAGTGTCTTTTGAAATTTGTATAAAATTGTATGCAAGTTAACATAATTAAATAGACATTTTACTTTGACTGTATCAATCAAATATCACTTTGATTATCTTTAATTAGAGCAACCTCAGAGATTTCTGGACCCCAAAAAACTTTCACAAGAGACGAAGTTCAGAAATATCTGTTGTTGGCTCTGCAAGTAAAATTGCCATCATGATCAGATCAAATCTGTTCACGAGAACAAGATGCCATCATAGTGAAGGCTGGTTCACACGTACCGACACTGAAATTTGGCTCGAAATTCAGCCGGTTCAAGTTCAACATTGTGCTAATGGTGACAGGCGCTTTGATGGGCAGAATGGGTCTGGGACTCATTTAGCCCGAATTTCAGTCTGAATTACTGTAATTGTACACACCTCTATTGGTTGCCATAATGGGCCGAGTTTCGGGCCAAATTTCGGTGTCGGTACGTGTGAACAAGCCTTGAATAGACAGAAATTCGCCAAGTTTCTTGAACCAGTCCGTTTTATCATTATATTTACTGAATTTCTTTTGAACTTGATTAACACCAATAACCACTGAAAGATTGTTATTAAAATGATTTTGATAATTGGAGTCACACTAAGTAAGGGCCCATTCACACAGCATGAGAGAGTTGCTGCTGGCATTGCTGCCAGTGACAATGCTTGGTTAGGAATACATTGATTTCAATCGCACCACTGACACCAAGTGATACCACTAGAGTTGCCACTAGAGATGCAGCTGACAAATGGGTTCCATGTCCATTTTCACACCGGCAACGTTCTCGCTCGGTGTGGATAGGGTCTAATGGCTCGTTCACACTGCACGGAACCGGGACCGGGACAGGGAACGGGACTGGCACAATAGGGGACAATGAGTTTTGTCCCGTTCCAGGTTCTGGTGCAGTATGAACAGTTCTGCATAATATATACCAACCCATTTTTTTCCGGTCCCTGTCCCGGTCCCGGTTCCGTGCGGTGTGAACGCGCCATAAGCTAGAAAATTTCAGATGTCATTCGAATCTCCCAAATATAAAACGCGGCATTATTTTTTGGATAAATGTTTTGCTTATTTCTGTATGGCTCAAAATATAATTTTTCATTGACCGCCATTTTGATGTGTATGTCAGAACTTTCGATCTGGAAAAAGTTGAAATTTACTGAAGACCCTTTGCACAAAATCGTGAGGAAACTGTTTGATAATATCTTTATGTCAAAAGGAATCAAGTTGTACCATGTGTAACAATCTTAAGAAATCTAGAAAATTCTTTTGAATATCAACTCTTTCATGAAGACAAAAAAATGAAATCCATTTCATGTTGGAATTACCAATAGGAAAATTGGCAAGCTTGGATACGTCACCACAAAAATTATATACCTGATTAAAAGATCCCAGGAGTCATTTGAGTGCACAAAATTCAGTGCATTTCCATGGAAAGAAAATATCTTTTTTCTCCTCAGGACATTGTGGTACACACTTTCACCTACATATTTTTTTACACTTTAAGTAAAGTTTGCCAGGCTTTACACCCATGTATTATGAAGAGTAAGTACCAATATATCCTCTGTAAACGACAGTTACTTTAATATTTGACAGTGGATGATGTTACGTGACTTATGTATCTTCGTAGCACCTGTTGGTGTGTGTATATTGGGCCTGGCACGGCTCAAATAGGCTCGAAACTAATGTTCATACCAAACATTGTCTACACACAACACCATACACATAGACTCACTAATTGTTTGTATTAGTCTTAATGAGATTTAGACGAGGTTCTTAATCATTACCTCCCGCGTACGTATTACGACAGAAAGGTAATGCTTTCACAGGTGTGTGTCTATATACCAGGACAGGGGTACCCCTCCCTCCCCTCCCCGTGGCCTGAACAGTGGTACCCTCCCTCCCTTCTGGTCAGGACAGGGGTACCCTTCCTCCTCCTTCCCCTCCCTCTGTCTGGCCAGGACAGGGTATCCTCCCTCCTTCCTCCCGGCCAGGACAGGTACCCCCCTGACCAGGACAGGTGTACCCTCCCCCTCCTCCCCACCAGCCAGGACAGGGCCAGTGTGGTTGTGCAGCGCAGGCGGTATGCCTCTTGCGTTCACGCAGGAAGACTATCTTGTTCATTTTTAAGTAGATTGTCATTTCAGAAATGATGGTTCTCTTGTGTTCAAAGCACATTCACGCTTTTTTACTTTATAAAAAATGACACTGATGGAAACGGTATATTGATACTAATAAGTTGGTGATTGATAAATTTGTGATCTAATGCATTAACAACTTGTGGTGTCATTTTCTATGGCGTTCATTCTTAAATTTATGTTTCTCAGGAAAAGTCGACTTTATATCGTCGATTTTTGTTCAAAATACTTATTCGATTTTAAAACTAACTAGATTTCACTTTGTTCCATGATCATTTTGTACTATTATATTAATTTCAACTAAGGTTGATATGATCTGAATCTTTGGTAAATAGTATATTCAAACATGAGCTTAGTTCTTGAAGGTGTAGCGTATGAGAGAACACACTCCAAGAGTATAAGCAAATGCAAGACCTTGTCAGTTCTTCACGCAGTCAATTCCCGTTTCTGAATCCACAGTGTATTTTTGGGAATTCGGTTCTCGTCCTAATTTACAGCACATTTATCTGTCTGAACAAAATGTCCACGAACATGAGACTTTAATGGCTTATTCACGCTGCACGGGAACGGGACGAGGAGAGGTACAATGAACGGGACAAGCAGACATGGGTAATAATGTCTCGTACAGAAATGTTCGCACTGGTCTAAGCACTAGCGGATCCAGGGGGGGCCCGGTGCTAGGGCCCCCCCCTGACCCCCAGATTTGGAGGCCCCAGTATACAGTTTAAGAGCTAAACTATCAATTTTAGGGCCCTAAATTTATATTTTTTCCAAAAAATTTTCTGCCTCGCTTCGCTCGGCATCAATATTCCTTTCACATTCTTCTAGACACACTCAACTCATCATTCCATCTGCCTATGTGCTAACCTCTACATTATATTAACTCATGCCATAACTTATCTTATCTG
>JBCAUG010717879.1:0-12783 GCA_038406175.1 Haplosyllis leylae | reverse complement strand
AAATAGGTCCAGTGCACAAACTAACACCCATGAACAACCGCTGTCACCCCCTGAGATTAAACAACTCTTGCTCTCCTTACTGACCAGGTGGACACTCAATTCTGACTGGGGATGAGTTTTACTACACAAACCAAGCAAGTGTAAGATTGGTGACATTATCATGAAAAAATCAACTGTTTTGGAACCAGAAGATCAGTTAGACGTAAAACGTTTTTGATTTCTTACTGTTTGTGAAATCTGCACTCTCACTAGATCTACTTTATACCTTTAATACCATAATAACCAGAGCAATAACCATTTGCATCCGAAGGATGGGGAAGGTAATGATTTCAGTCTGTCCACAGGTTGGGTACCAAGCCAGGTCTAACCATGGGGGTACCCTTGCAAAATCCAACCAGAGGGGTACCCAGGCCAGGTCCAGTGGGGGAGTACCAGAGCCAGGTCCAGCCAGGAGGATGTACCCAGCTGAAATGGGGTAGCCCCCCACCTGGTGTACCCCCTGACTGAGATGGTGTACCACTGGTTGGGCACCCCCAACCCCACTCCCCCCTCCCCCCGGAATAGGACAGCAGAGTGAGCAATTGCTACGCAGAGGGCTGTATGCCTCTTGCGTTCACGCAGGAGGACATCTTGTTCCTAAATGTTTTAACTGAATCCAGTGGAAAAAATAATATTATTTTAAAATGAGGATCGCTTGTGCAAGAAACCAGCACACTATCTCGGTGCCACAAGGACACTGGTAACAGAGAAGATCTTTAATTTATGCTTCAGCGATTTGTCTTATTCCCTGAATTCGTTTGTTTAGTTTTGTTCTTTGGTTTTCGGGAGCATGAAATAGGTTTTCTCTATCATTTCTTTTGAGCCAATCAGCGAAGGGCCAACATCAAGATCTTTTCATGAACCCATTTTGGAGGGCAACGACGTGAGAATTATATTATATAACTTGAATCGTTTGTTAGAGAACGACAACAACCATAAAAATAATACCAACAAGAATGTCCTCCTGTGTGAACGCAAGAGGCATACCGTCCGACTTGTACGGGGGGAGGATTGGACTTAGCCTGACTTGTACATTAACTTGTATTGGGGACGGGGGGGACCTCAGCCTGACTTGTACATTGACTTGTACTGGTGGGGGGTGTACTAAACCTGACTACCCCGTGGCTGGACTGAGTACTCCCACCCCAAGCTGGACTGAGTACCCCCCAGGCTGGACTGAGTACCCCCCTCCCTGGCATGACTGAGTACCCACCCCTGGTTGACTGCTTACCACCCCCTGTGAAGGGACACACACTTGTGAAAGCATTACCTTACCATCGTACTATGTACGCAGATGGTAAAAAACTATGAGGATGTTATCGAGTATTTCATAATAAGACCACATTTACATTTTAAGCCTGAATTTGCATCAAGAGGTTCAATAAAATTCAGCAGAAAGTTGCCTCCACTGGGAATTGAACTCAGAACACTGACCATCACTGGAGATCTAATGTTTAATGCTTACCCAAATAGGCCAGAGAGACATGTGCTTCTTTGCAGACCTTTAACTGAAGTTTGCTTCATGCACCATTTCACATTTTGAAAAATCACCAGAGCATGTCTGATGTAAATTCCATCTTAAAATGTAAACTTTGATCTTATCGTAAAAACTCGACTCAACCTTGAATTGAATGCCATATTGGTGGCTTATGTGATTCCATGATACACGACTAAAATTCCTTCACTTTGAAAGAAATTTTTAGTTTCATAAAAGAAGATTTCACCATTTCTAGAAGCATGAATTGAACAGCAGATTTGAAATCTCCTGGTTCCAATTACACCCCTTTTCAAGATAATTTCGGGTTCCACTACAGGAAGTGAGCTGAAAATCCTTCTTGGTAATTTTGTGCATGACCCTTGCTGTGCCACGCACTGTAGAACTTATTCCAGTTTCCCTAAATGGAAATGCAAACTGTGGGAGAAAACTAAAAAAGTGTAGCAGCAAAATGTTACCCCAGTAGGAGTTGAACCCAGGCCTCTGACTAGATTGCCCTACATGCTACTGTAATTCCCGAATTGATGGAAGTCTTAGACCTTTAGATCCCCATGTAATTAATCATGCTGTATTGATTTCAAGAAAATCAAAAAAAGTCCATTTAAGGATAACTGAATGGTCAGTGTAGTCTCCATGTGAGTGAATGGGCCATCGAATCGAATCATTTCTGGGAATGTGTTAAATTAACTAAAAACCAATATAGTCAACATGTCACTAAGCATAAACTCAGTAAAAAAATTATAAATAAATTAAATCTCCCAATTTTTGAAAAGTAAAAATGTCAACTTTTCAGTGAATCGCGCCTGATCAACTGTTGGAAAACTCATCAGCATAAATTCATTTGTCTAAAAATATTACAGGATTATATTTTGCATCAGAGAGAGTGGACCTGCATTGGAATTTTCTTTCAGTTAAGTTCGGGTTGCCGTGATATTTACAAATCTCCAATAGACCCACTTGCTGTTGGAAAATCTGTCAATATCAGAGCGAATAGAAATTCCAGTGTAGATCGGCTCTCCTTTAATATGTGTGTTACTTTGTGTGTGCGTGTGTTACCAAAGCATTCTTTATCTATTTGTGATTCCAACTCTATTTTGGAAAGACAATCTTTGCAAAAGATAAAATGTATTTCCACCTTATTGCTTGACAAGGAATCATTTTAGATTTTTTGGCCCAGAACCAAAGTTTTCTTTCCATCTTTTCAAACATAATAACCAAGTATTTTGTAGTTTTACAGAACCAGTTTCTGACAGACAACTATTGTAAAATGCAAGATGCCTTCAGAATGACATTAAACTTTAGTCACTGCACGTTTTTTGACACTTGTTTGTTCAGTTTATTATGATTTTAATAAAACTTTTGAAATTGATTCAATCACCAGGCTTTCATCCAGGCTGATTCATTATTAATGAAACTTTTGAAATTGTTCCAATCATCAGGCATTCGTCCAGGTTGTGTCTGATTGATTCATTATTATTGAAACTTTTGAAATTGTTCCAATCACCAGGCTTTCGTCCAGGCTGATTCATTATTAATGAAACTTTTGAAATTGTTCCAATCATCAGGCATTCGTCCAGGCTGTGTCTGATTTACTCATTATTAAAGTTGGATTCTCATGGGGGACTGTCATCAAAAAGCAGGATTGTCTAGAGCCCATTCGCTTGACACCAGCTTTTTCTTGCTGGCTGTTTTATGTATATTAGTCTACGTGATGAAATATTACTAATTTTTAAAAAGACAACTAAAATAATCTCAAATTTAAACCCCAAAAATATACAGTTCAGAACACCCTACCAGCCACCACGGCTCACTCCTCTATCGTAAATTCTAACCCGCAAGGGGCTGTTTTGTCGTCCCAGACCTTAGTTTGCATATGAACATGGTCTGAACCAACCCAGATGCCGTCTTTGAGCCAACCCAGTCCATTGCCAAGGGCAACCAATATAGCAACTGGAGGTATATTCAGAAAGTAAATTTAAGTATTTTGGGTGGGATCAGACCTATTTGGTAGGTTAGAATAGTGACATTGCCCTCACACTGTGTGTTTGGACCTACCATTACTAGCGATGAATGAAGAAACCTCATTTTTGGACATTGTATATTTGTGACAGATTAATTGTTGATGGTGCTGTTATTTTTTTGGAATTCACCTCATATGGAAGGTTGGCCTTTATGGTACTTGGTAAAAAATTCTGGACAATATTTCAAACCAGGATTATATTCAAAGAATTAATACAGTGAACCTTAAATTAACATAGCTGATAGAATATTCAAGATGCGTGGGTCCTCAGGTCTGGAATAATTCTGGAAAGATTATTCCACTAAACATCCAAATTTCAACACTGTCTTTAAAGTATATCCATCACAATCTAATTTTAAATTCAGGTGGTTCCAGCCATATTTTTTACATTCTTGTTTATTTCTAGTTATGCCTCTGGCTGGGTTGCCTCCCACTCTGTCCTTTTCGTCGTGGACAACATTTATTGAATTGCTATTGCTCACCTCCACAGTCTTGTGTTTTTGGTTGTTGTTGGTTGTATTGTTGCCAACAAGTGATCATCTCTTGCATGTAAAACTAATAAAATAATGATGCGACTTTTCCATGATGTATCTGGTTGGTTCATGAAGTTTTGTTTGTTGTCAGTAATAACCAAATCTTCTTCTTCTCATTCTCGTGCGCCTACACTCAGCCTGGGTTGCCTCCCACCCTCACGATTCAAGTCATGCCAATACTTGTGAACAGTTTTTGCAAGTAAGTGGGTCAAAACAACCAGCAGGTCAGTAGAAAAACATGTATTGTATCAGATGCGAATTTGAGAAACCATCGCTCACAGACAACAAAGAATACAAGTAAGGGAACAACTCTGGCTTTGAACCCAAATCAATGCTCTGATAAAAAGGACTCTGTTCTCCAATTTTTTTTCAAGAATTGTTGTTTTTATGTGATTTTCAATGACCTATCAATTTACAAATGACAATAATTATCTTGACCTCCAATCGTTTTTAGATTTAGTTGTTAATACAGCCTAAATGTTGTGTCCTTTTAATATTCCTTAGTTACTTAATACTTTGAAAGTTTGTTTAGAATTAAACACCGCCTGTGATCTGATTACACCACGACTTTCTGCACGATAACTTTAGAAGTGATGGAAAATGTGACATATGTGTAGACCAACTTTCCAAAGTTCCAAACTCTGAACACAATTTCTAAACTCTGAACACAATTTCTAAACTCTGAACATGATAAAAGAAGGGAAAAGTTCCACAACAAAGGACACTCGTTGAGAGAATGAAGTCCCTTCGTTACGGTGCGAACAGAAATCACTGGCATCTTTACCATGGGGCTTCGTTTTTCTGAAGAAAAAAAACAATAACAACCAACTAGAGAAAAACACATTGAAGAAAAGAATAGAAATTACGTCTGAATGAGAGGATTTGGTTATTTCTGAAGCCAATAAGACTGCATGAGTCAACTAGATACATCATTGGTAAGTCTCATCAGTATTTTCTTTAATTTCGAACACAAGAGATGTTGACCTGTTGAGTGGATTCTGGATCAGCAGGAGGATGAGTCAGGAATAAAATAACCAAAAAAGGAGAAAACAAAGAGAGAAGTTCTGCAGATATCGTAAGGAAAGAAAATGCAGCCTTCGAACATTATTTTGAAGAAATATGTCAAGGCTTCGTTCTCTTTCTTATGAACTGCACATGTACTACAGATTCTAGACTACAGATGAAGTTAAATAACAAGCTGTTCTATCTAACATTGTTTATTACTGAATAATACTTCATGCGCAACGTGTCTGTATAAACCCCCATGTGTTGCATAGGATGTGCAGCAATGGGAATGTGCACAAATAAGTCGCCCATTTTGTACTGCAAAATCAAAATGTTTCGAGGTAATCTGGAACTTAGCAACTGATACGGTTAATCGCAGGAATGAGTTGTAACGTGTACGGCGTGCCGTAGTATCAGTGAGACACGTACAAAATACGTTGGTGCTTAGATACGTTGCATACATTTCACTCAAATATCACTAAACGATAAGGAAATACGCCAGAATGTAAGAAAAGCGTTACGTGCAATGTTCAAGGGTTACGTTTGTTCTATTCTGCGCCTACTAGCACTAGGTTCTAAGCAGCCTCAGCTGTCTATTGGGTATGCCAGTGCCATGGGTGGCGCTAATTACCGCCCGTGTACGTAGTACGATGGAAAGGTAATGTTTTCACAGGTGTGTGTATAAAGTATTAAACAAATGTCTGCAAAAGGAGGATGTGTCCTGTCGGCTATTGTAACATTGTGTCGCTGTGTAATTTCCTGATGTGATGCAAAGATAATTTACCGACAGATACGGATAGTTTTTAACTAAAGTTCGTTACGTTTTGCGATACGTCTCCTTATGGTCAAAACAATGTGTTTCAACTACAACATGTTCCATGTTCCAAAATAACTCATATCTGTATTTGACCATTGCTTTGAATGAAACATAACTCGGTTTGAAATCAAGGTTCTAACTGTCACCAATATTACTATTAACTAAATTTGTTTGTGTCCGGTGATAGACCCTCATGCAGGATGACTTAGGGGGCTCTCAGCTCATATCCGATGGGATGACAACAGAAATGTGGCTACTAGTTTTTACACTTGGCCCAAATAGTTGAGAAACACTGTGCAGGGAATGTGACTCATTCCCCTTCATTGAAGTCTCCAGGTACTGGTTTGAAGATGAACTTTATTGAAGAAATTGAGGAAATTTACTCTAACATAGATCTACATCGAATAGAACGATTACATCCATTTAATCATAAATAGATTTAAATCCAATAAATGCATTACTTCCCACATACAATGACTACATTAACAGGCGCACCTTGCATACCCTAGATTGACATTTTCATTTCATTAATTTACCAAACTTGGGGAATAAATTTAAATCTGAAATCAGCAGTGCATGATTAATTTGTTTTACCTAAGATTTTAGTTCAAAATGTTGAAAATGCACCAGAGAAAATTTTGAAATTAAAAACATTACCATAAGAAGTTATTACTGTACTGTTAAGTTTTTTTCAGGCAAAAACTCAATTCATTACATATATATTGATGATTTCATTTTTTTTAAATTGTGTCATTGGAAACTAAATGTTAAACACAGATGGCATTGTAGTCAGACCAAGGAAATGAAATTAGACAAACTGGCTCCAGAAGTATTTTCGAAGGACAAAAAATGTCATCTTTTTTAGATATCAACACAGGTACCATAGGTAAGAAGAAGAAGAAAGGTAAACTTTTCACAGACATTTGCAGAGATACCACGGTATGAATACTTCGTTTCTACTGCCTAATAATTGTATTACATGTGACCTGTCTTGGGAAGTTCAATATTCAATATTGAATAATTATTTCAATGTCTCCGGCTACCTTCAACAATCGAATTTTTCCTAATGAAATTTAGTAGAGATTCTACAGAATTTATAAAAGAAATTGTAACAAAAGGTATTCGAACCTGAATAAATGAATAAAAGTAAATACTATGAGACATATTTTGAGGTTTCTGTTGAGCCAATATTGAGATTAACTTGTCAAAAGCATTTTGGTAATCATCCAAAAAGGCTTTTGTTATAGAAATTTCATTATTTCAAATATTTCTATTGCTTCAATGAAGCTGAAAAAATTATGGCCAAATCTACAAATATATTGAAATTTATCAGCATTTTGCAATTTAGCCAAATGTATCTCATATTTGAGATTAATGTTTCAAAAGAAATCAAAAAGATGATTGCAAAAGATTGCAAAAGGTTGCAAAAAACTTCAATGTGCATTAATTTAGTGTGTATTTATGAGTGTGAGCATTTTTAAAGCTTCTTGCAATCACTTTGTGATCACAATGATGTTGTTTGTGCTCATGCGCTCACCCTCTGCTCTTGGTGCTCACACCAGCTCCCGACCCCTGTCCTTGAGCGTAGTCTGTGTGAAAACGTTCATGACGAATGCGTCATGCGCCACCTCAATATTTACGTGACTAAACTCCTGTATTGTTTTGTGTTGAGAGTGTGAACGCGACTAAAATACGCATTTTTACGAAATAGAAAATATGACATAGATTCTTCATAAAACATTTTACCAATGGAATAAAAATTTATTCTAGACATTCTTTGGCCCGTTTGGCCCTACCGATGCAATATTATTTTTTTTGCTTTCAATATATGAATCAATTCATTTCAGGGAAAAGTTTACTTTGTGAACAAGGACAGAAGATGTATTGTGCAGGAGAAATCGAATGGAGAGACTCAGACTACGCTTCACTACCACACAAGTGCACTGTACCCTCCAAGGAGGGAGAGCTGCTGCTGGAAATTTATCAATTGTATTCGTGGCAGTGCGGAATACAGAGACATGAAACAAAGAACTAATGTCCACGCAAGAGACGGTATAAATTCAGTCAGCAGAATCGATAAGGCTTCAAGAATTTTTTTCCCTTTCGTCTTCATAGCGTTCAACGTGTTTTACTGGATCACTTATTTAGATATTGGTAAAGACGGAAATGTACTGATTTGAGTATTTTGCAAATTTAGCAAAACAATAAATCTATTTTCCTTCTTTAAGCTTCATAATTTATAAATAAATACTTACAATTTCTGAGAAACTGTTGCTATTGCCATGGCCTGATGGTCTTTTTCAGAAGCATAAAATAGAAACAGATGTGTTTGAACTGTAATGTACCAGCCGCAGACACTGTTGCAAATCTCGACTCTTTGCGTCAACACGAGCTTAAATATCACAACTCAATTCTTGCGTCAAATTTGTAATTCACATTGGTGAATCAGTGTCAACGAGCCTTAAATGTAGTAGACTCTAGATCTATTATTTTTCGTCATGCTCAACAGCTAATGGCTCCATTCAAAATCTTCCCCTGAAAAATTATTGAAACCCCCCATCTTTGCCAATTGTCTGGTAAAAAAAAGTTTATCCTAATTCATCAACTGGACATATTGACACCACATTACTAGCAATCATCGCCAAATGTGGCCGCCCAGTTAGCCAATGGCCTTTGTTGTACCAAGCATTGTTAAGGTGTTAATGAACAAAATAGAATTAATATCCGTGCAATTGATTGGACAGTCGAAAGTACGATCACTTCTAGTAATGATTCTGGTCCTGATATGAAAGCTCAGTATTTTGATCACGAGCACCAGGTGCAAAATGTTCTGCATTACAAACTCGACACCATGCCCTTAAACCAGTCAGCCGATATTGCGGAAGTGAGGATAGATCTCAGGTTTCTTGGACACCTTTAATCAAGAATTTTTTAGTCTCTTCGAACTTCACACAAAATACCAGTTTTTCTGGTAGCGATGAAAGTGAATGTCTGAACAAGCACTGCGTGTCCCCGAGTCCCCAGTTCAATCAACCGTGACTGGATCAATCAAGTGCAGCCAAACAACATCAATGACATAACAACATATCCGGGAGCACTGGGAAACACCCTGACAAGATGGCGACCCCCACACAGCGTAAGGATTTTATACATAGTAATAGTACAAAGAAACCACATCAGTTATTTCCATGAAATTAGGGAAATTAAAATCTATTCATCAAATCAGATTGTAATTAGAGTGAAAAGATCTTTCAGGAACTTCAAATCGAACGGGCCAGTTTGAAAAAAAAATACATATCTATTGATTAGAACTGAGGCAATAAGATGTGAAATGACGTTTAAATGACCTCTTTTCCAGTTTTAGACATTGATACATGAGTTACTTAAGAACAACTCTCGACAATGGTAACCATCGCCTCACTTAATCCAGGAATTAGAGTGCAATTTTGCCTTCACAGTCAACACCAACCAGTCAATCAAAACTGTTACCATGCACTAAAATAAATAGTGTCACATTTCTATTCTGTTTATTGGTTAGATTTGATGACTATTTCAAATGGCAGGCAGGCTTACAAAAAATATGAACCAGTAATTTAGCAGGTGGATTTGTGAAGGTAGTTCTTTTGGACCTGCTGTCCAGAGATTTGTAGAAAATAATGTCATGAGACATTTGTGAAATTTTAAGCAACATTCACCACCAGCCAATCAATGAGTAATCTCACCGCAAAGATGAACCAAACTTCTATTGAAATCAATGGTAATCTCAGTTTTCTCAAATTTTGGATGGTGAAACTTTTTCAAACTTTACAAACTGTCTCCATTGTAACAATGGATATATTTCAGATGAAAATATTTAATGAGATTACTCTCCTTCTATCTATAATTTACAGTTTTATCAAATTTAAAGTGTTAGTAAGTCTCCCTAAAAGTTTCATGGTCTACTTGGCTATGAGAATGTATTGCAATTGATCAACTGACTATGTTATTGATCACAGTTCATTTGGGTTAAACAGACTGATAATACAACAATGTTCAATGAGTGTTGACTGTTTACATTTTTAAGTGACCACATTGCTTTGGTGCCACAGTCCCATTTACACCACACTTGGTGCAGATTCTATTGTGTTTTCAGTGAATTATTTTCCATGAACTCACTGCTCAACATTACATTGAGGAGCTATCCATTCATGGTGTGCAATGAAGCAAACCTCAACCTGTTCCTCTCCCTTAAACAGAAGATTGTATTCAGTGAGCACAATGAGTTGACTGTTGTGCCCTTGCCCTTTGCCCAACTGGTCATTTAATGATACAAAAATTTCTCCAAATACCTGATATTTCTCTGGAAAATCATGTCCAAACATTTCAAAATGTGCTAAATATTCATGATACAAATTCATTTATTGCACAAATAATCCAAATGTAATGTTTAGAATATCCTTAGTATATCCACACACATATTCTCCATTGAGGTACCAACTGTCAAATGACCAGTTGGGCAAAGGGTAAGGACACAACAGCCAACTCATTGTGCTCACTGACTATAATCTTCTGTTTAAGGGAGAGGAATAGGTCTAGATTTACTTCATTACACAGGATGAATGGATAGCTCCTCAATGTAATGAACAAAAAGTGTGGTGTAAATCAGGGCTCGTGAATTATTTGCCACTAATCAACTCAAAACCATTGATTATCCAATACAGAACTACCTTAAAATATTTATCCGAAATCATCACTCTCACTACTCATAAAAAAGAGATATAATGTTCATTCATTCCACATAAAAATTTTGGTAAGATGTATGACATGTTTTTATCTACATTGTGAATAAATCAGGTGTGACTCTGACGTAACTCATCGGATAATCTCCACTAAGCTGACAAAAAGAAGACTTTTCTGGAATAACAATACCGTAACGGCCATCAAATTACATCTTATTATGGACCAATATAACTGTAAGTCATTCGTGTGGCGTTAAGAGACTGTGGACTATCTAATCATCAGAAAAATAAATTATCATTGCTGCACATAACTGCAGATACAAGTGTTGTGCTTACATCCCCAATTGGAATATATTGAGACATTATGCAAAATTGGAAAGAAGAAATTATTTTCTCTAATGGCTCTTTCGCTGTGATTTTCATTGACGAGTTTGCAATTATGTTTGGAACAGAAAACCATATTTTAACTGAATGTATTTTATTGAGTTATTGTTGATTCCATTTAATATTAAAGCAAGAATATTGTGAAATTTCTCTGTCAGGTGAGGAAATCGGCCCATAGACGCAATGCTATTTTAGGAATCAAATTTTCAGTACAAATGTGTGACTGATGGCAGCATTGAGCTGTCTTGCCTGAACGAGCTCCATTGCAATTCCATTGATTGTGCTTACAGATAATGGTAGAGGGTCTTCTTTTTCAAAGTTCATAACGGACATTTGTGATTTCTTTCATTTCCCTGTCTGAATGACTTGTTGCCACGATACAAAAATAATATCCGATTCACGCGTGAATGGTTTGGAAAAGGGTTACTTTGCCAAAAAAGAGTTTATTTTAAGCAAAACACTTGACACTGTTTGTTGTGTGTTAAATTTATCTAATGCTTCTCAGTCAAAAGTGGTTGCAAGGATGTGTAAAGTAGTGTTATTTATTGATGGTGCGTGCTGTAATTATGTATTGGTTCCCCTGGGTAATGGTGAGATAAAGCAGGAGGTCCTCGTGTATAATCTGTTTCCACACATGTGCTGCAGTGCTATGTGACAGATAACACATCATTTAGATTAATGGTGCAATCAACAAGAGGATTATCACATCACATTCAACACACTTATGACTTTTTATTTTCGATTCCCCCTGATTGATATGTTATTGCATGCGTGGTCACAGTCCAAATATAATTAGTGTACATTTTCTGAAATGACGGGTACAATTGTGAAAAATGTCTGGAGCCTGTCGGCCCCACAGAAAAGTCAATTAAAATGCTAATGTTAATAAATTTCAAACGGGGAATAGTATTGCCAAATAAATTTTAATTTTGATTCAAACAACAAATGGGCTTATATTCAAAAATTTATTTCAAATAGGTAATGACCAATTTTGTGTTTTGGCTCCTACTGCCTTGCATTGTCATTGTCATTCAGGATTTTAACAAACTAAACCTATTGAGCTATTGGAGTTTTTATTTTTGAAATTTTTTACTTAAAATAAAAGTTAAAATGTGCAGAATACACACTGTATTCCTTATTTACTTTGAAAATGTTCAATACTACTTTACAGAATTTAATATAACCCAAAGGGTTAAATGTACACATTAAGCAGGTGTCACATCTTGACAGGTGTTTGGATAAGATAAAATCAAGACAGTAGTACAGAAAAGTTAAGAGATCTATAGATCTACTTTATACTTTTACCATTTCTACACATTTTTTTTTATTTAAAACAGGGATACCCATTATTGAGGGATAATTAACACAATTAATATCCAAACAGAAAATGATACCTGTATTGAAAGTTCTGCTTCATTTAGGAAAAACCTGATTGAGGCATGTGTTGCCTGGGAGCTCTATAAGATCTTTACATGGTCATGCTCCATTGGTCCCTTTTAAATGATTTGGGTCTAAGATTCAAGTGGTGCAGGACCAAAAGACAATTAAAGACATGCCAAGTAATACACGCCTCAATAGTTTATAGAGGAGAGCATCAGATCCAAATGGCTGAGGTCTCTGGTTCAGCACTTACTGGAGTAACATTTTGTTGCTAGGTTATTTTGTTTTCCCATAGTAAAGCCTCTGATGCCAATATTGTGCAAGGTAATACACGTAACGATTACCTTCACTTAAAGATAAATAAAGGCCCCGTTGGTAACCACATTTCACCC
>JBCAUG010717868.1:0-12784 GCA_038406175.1 Haplosyllis leylae | reverse complement strand
CCGGCTATTCCCCTCTCTTTGCAAGAGAGAGGCTTGGCCGGCTAAGTACAGAAAGGTTACAGGGACGCACCTTGAGTTCGTTTAACCGTGACATATATGTTGTCTAAATTTTGAGCGTACCTGGATTCCTTGAATGACAAGTTACAAAAACGATCCATTATTTTGCTCCAATAACATAGTAACTGAATTGGAGTATTGTGACTTGTTTAGTCGAATTTGATGCAGGAAAACATTGCCGCAACCAGAATACAGTCACCTGACGGGTTTTTGTTCACTTTACAAGTTTAAATTTTTGGGGTTTTTGTTGAGTATGGTTGGGTCATAAATTACACCCTCAATGGTGGAAGGATTAGTAAATGGCGTACTGCATTTCATAAGCGACGACACCAAAATACTTTGCAACAGTTGAGGTCCAACACATAACATGATACATTAAATATTCTTGAAGCGTGAATATTGAGATGAATGCTGACACTTCATGATTACGAGAAGAGATTAACCATATTCCCCGAGGCCCCCAAATGAATGGCTTCCCGCCTGTACGTGATTTAATTGTTGATTTGCATGTGTTGATTGATTGTCACATCACTTTCAATGGAGTCTGTGCGGACAACAAAAGGTGTACTGAGACAACTTATATGTTTCCTCCACATGTATTTACGGAAATTCGAAAACCTAAAAGACATTTCTCAAAAATTCAAATACGCTGTGAACAAGAAAGTCCTTTGCGTAAAAACGCAAGAGGCAAGCCGCCCTCGGTGTAACTATTCCTGGTGGCGGGGGGGGGGAGTGGGTGGGGAAGGTTGCCCCTATCCTGTCCAGAGGGGGATATCCCTGTCCTGAAATATCACCCCCCCCTCACAAAAGGGGGACCAGAGACTGGGTACCCCCGTGGAAGGGACCTAGGATCAGAGACTGGGTTACCCCATCATGAACAGACACACACCTGTAAAAACATTGCCTTCCTCATCCTTCTGATGCGGGCGGTAAAAAATTATCATTGCGAGTCACTTCTTGGTCGGTTCATATCGCTCAGAGGGTAATACTGTTTTCCAGGGTCGACATTATCTGAACTGTAAATGTATTCAGTGAAGAATCTAAATCTGAAGGAACCCTTTCCTTTCACGTTCAGTGTGTTGGCATCCTAAGAATTTTTGCTTCATTACAATACAAGGTAATATAAAATTATTCCTGAATAGTCAATCTTTTGGGACTCTCAATTATGTGGACATAAACATCTCATTAACAGAGATCTGCAATGTAAACTTGTGAACTTCTCAGTGGGAATAACACCCTTACATCTTCCAAAGGATATGATTAAGAAAGACCTACTGTACAAATGGAATTTGCAAGTGAAAATACGATTTATATGTATGCTTGGATGTACACAAAGCTTGCAACCCAATCCCCCAAATTGTATATACCGTATTTTTGGTTTATTTTTCATCTGCCAAAACCTTTGAAACTGGTTGGTCAAAACATTCAGAAATGATTTCTGCAGAGAATTTTGCAAAGCTTAATCATATCATTTGGCAAACTCTGCTTGGAACCATCATTCATGTAAGCTTTTCCCTGGTCTGCTTGCAGCCAAATTGAGCTAAGATCGAAGTGTCTTACCTCTCTTTACGCCTGCACTCAAAATTCGAAGCAATAGTCCTTGATACAAAGCAATCTCCTAGCTTCATATCCAGTACGTGTTTAGCCGAAGAATGATTCTGGAAGCCGTCAGTGAGATGAAGGCCTAGGTAAAGTAGCTTCTGGCTTTACATGCAACCGAAGCAGAGCAACTATTGACAGCAGAATAGCTGCGAAGTGACGGCATTTTCACTTCAAATTTATGCAATTATTTTATATGGAAGGCTCGATAATTTTTGCAAATGATTCTCTGTGCAATGGATTTGAGAAATAAACTCTTCCTGGTAACGGTTTCTAATCTCGGCAGTCAAATGACGTCATACTGTGGTATTCGTGACGTCACGTGAGACAGTGTTGCGTACAGTCAAATTGATCATGATTTGTTTTTCAAGTGATGTATGCTTAAAAGATATTATTTCACACCAATTATGTAACATGAGATGCAGACTTCACAAATGGGCAAATGGCCACTGAGGAAAATCTCTGCCTTTGCTCAGTGTAAAATTACTAATGTAAAGTTGACATAGTCAGGGAAACCTATCCAGGATGCAATGAAGACTGTTCAGGCAATATGTAACTTGATATGGATGGAACTATAAAATGTATAGTCTCAGTTTGCCACAACTCCAGGCTTTTCTGGCTTTTTTGGAGGAATTTGTGAAAGTAAAAAAAAAAAAAAACAACCTTTATTCAAGAATCAAGTAAATGTGAAAGTTCAACAAAGCTTTGTAGCCTTTGATGTTTCATAGCCTGTGTGGAAAATACAGCTAGGAAGCACCGAAAACGAAATTAGATAGTTTTGAATTTCAGCAAATGTAATCATTTTTCCTTTTCATATTGTTTCAAAGTCCCATGTGAAAATGAGTCTACACAAAGCAAGCAGACTCACTGTTCCTGTGAACATAAAACATTGTAGAAAATTGTGCCATTCTTTAAGTGGACCAGTTTCTCTCTCTAATCTCGAATAATTTTATAACTCGCTGGAACATTAATAAAGCTCTTCTCATCTAGTTGTGACTGATACCACCGACTCGAAGTTGACTTTGTCACTAATCTAAAGAAATAACTCAGACTCAAGACGATTTCGAATGACAGGAGTCAGGCCTATTTTCTTCAGCTATGAATTTTATTCCAAAAGGAAATCAGGAATCTGAGTCAGAAGAACCTCACTTTAAGTGTCAATAAACATTGACCAGTACTGAAATGCTAAAATAAAATCAATATGCAATGCATCAAAATTTGTGGTCACATTCCCCTAAAAATTCTGAAATATCATAATGTCATGTATAACTGATGGCATTCGCTTTAAACAACTGTGTGCTATGGAAGTAGGGAAACATCTAATTTAAAGACATTAGAGGAAATATTGGAAATATTTGGAAACATACACTTATGAAACAAATCAACCTGAAAAAATAACTGAATAAAGCGTTTCTCATAGACATTTTGTAAATGTACTCAAATGATAGAAACACTGCAATAGAGCAAAATTTTATGCATGGATTCACGGGTTAAATTCAAATTGAACTAATGACTTGTTGTTTTGGAAGAAAATATAAAAATTTAGTACTTTTGTGGAAAATATGAAATTTCTGTGTCTATATTTTTGTGGATAATGACACAATCAACAATTCTTGAAGATATTTTACTAGTGGAGTCTGTAATTTGGAAAATATTGTGACAAAACTATCAAAAGGCAACTTTAGGGGTTTTGAGATATATATTGGTTATTTCACTATATTTAAAAAAAATATGAGATTTTACATACTAAATTTACTTCTGAATTTTCATTGTGTCATTATCCACCGAAACATAGACATAGGAATTGAATTTTTTTTTGAAAAAGTACTGAATTTTGACATTTTCTGCTGAGATAGCAAGTCTTGAGTTCCGCTTGAATATAACCCGTGGGATTGTAAATTATCTTAACATCAATAAATGGCAGGCAAACTGCAGGGTACGACACATGCCTAAGCACCTACAGGGAGGGCTCCGCCCATACCCTAGACCCGCAACATACCGGCCAATAGGAGGCCGCCAGATACCCGTATATATAAAGTGCACTGCTAATAGGGCCAGAGTAGAATAAACGCATTACCATTAAACCAATGACTACTCTTTACTCTCGTAAAGAGGTACGCCAAACGCGCACCTTACAAAACACTTCTCAATTCATGATATGTCAAACAAAACACATTTGGTTTTCATTTTGCTCCTCAGATAAGAGAGAATTGATTGAAATATTCACAGAATTGAATCCAAGGTCATCTCACCAGAAGTTTAAAAGTATCTGTATCCATTCCAATATGTTTTATTACTTTAGACAAGTTTGAGAGTTTCTTCCAGGAATAACTCTTTTTCAATTACAAAATCTATTTCCTTTTAGTGTTATCTAAAGACCAGAACTGCTTCATGTCCCTTTTAATACTGGTTTCTGTATCAAATATATAAGGCAAGAAAATTGTCGGCAATATGAGAAAACAACTGCATTTTTCTCTCAAGTAACATTACATTTGGAAAAATGGCCAGCATGGCATACGTTTAAAAGCCGGTTGTAGAGTTTTTAATCATTTTAGTTGCTGAACTGCTCAGACCGGACTCATTGCATCATCTTCAATGGTCCATGGCATAGCAGATCTAAGTTATAGCCTTTGGAAATGGTAATCATCTCATTCATGAAAAGACACAGACTAGATATCTCTTCTTTGCGTGCAAATACAATTGCATCACTAATAAGTCATTGACGTATCCTCCCACATTAATGTTAAATGCTACAGAGCAAATATTTGCAATTGTGCTTGCACAACATTAAATAATAATGTGACATATAGTGGCTATTTGCGTACAAAGGTCCAACCCATAAATCCATGATTATTGTTTGTTTTGATCACACGCTGATGTATAGCGTTTATGCATACCGTAAATGTTCTTGTCCGACACGAATTCTTATGTTTCGTCAGGATTTTATAACACATCTGTTCTAAGTGATACTCGCACGAGGTCGGCACCTTGTACGTGGGTTTTGCCTTCCTGCTTCTCATGGGGTCATTACCAAATATTACAGTCTAATGTGAGAAAATACAGAAAGTATGAATTGGATTGGCATAAAGTCTCATCTTGTTTGGTGTAAAAGAATGATATAAGTCCTTCTAGGGAAAAGCTCAGTGGACCTTACTTTCTCAAATTCTTCTAGATTGTCTTGGAATCTCAGTTGCAAGAGGCTTTTGCGGGGAGTCATGGCGTAACAATACACATGTATTCATGTTTTATGTGTATGTATACTCTCTGACCCTACCTTAAGCCTCTTTAACCCTTTATTAGTCGTAGTGCAATATCACTAGCCTGGCTAGCTTGTAGGAGATGGCAGAGGTGCTCAGCTCAGGCTTTGAACCTGGGCTGCAAACTGATTCTTAGCCACATGGCCACCTACGTGGAGGTTAATATTCATGCACGAACCCTACAAACTGGTCAAATATCATCTGAATACTCAAGCTCACAGAGGGTGGGGTCAGTCTCTTGGCCACAGTCAAAGGGAGAACTTCTCCAGATCAATCATCCATGCCATCAGACCTTGGGACTCCAGTCAGAGACCACTCACTAGCTACCCCAAAGCTAATAGAAGTTCTAGTTATCATTCCATTCAATCCCAAACAGTCTCCATTACAGTCAGCAACTGTAATTACACTCTGGTACTCAGAAAGTATGTTAATAAGCTAAACAAGAACCACCTTACAAAGTGTCATAGCCATGCTCACCCATAAAATAAATCTAGTTTGCGTAATAGGAGAGTCAACCAGTCTCTGGCACCATCTCAGAGACCAAAGGCCTGCTCTCACCCTGACATGTATGTACACATACATAGTACAGGTCAATTCAAATAGGGATGCTGACCAAGTGCCTGGAAAAATCTTATGACCTAATGACCAATAATAGAACATCAATAGAAAAATAGCACTTCAGTTTATACACTATTTCAATACAAATCTATTAGCTAATATTTGGTAATTAAAAATATTCAACGTAAAAGAATTGTTTATTGACCAATATTCCAATATGGACTACTGGTCAGTAAGCAAGTGGAATATTGAATCATTGACCAAACACCCAATAATAAACTATACTGGTTTCGGATGCAACAATACGAATAATTTTTTTTTGATTACCAAATAAAACTCAAGTCCCATTTTTCCTATTGATATCCTATTAATGGTCTTGAGGTCCGCAAGAAATTGTCTGGCACTTTTTGGTCAGCACCCCCATCTGAATACAACCCGTGCATAGTGTTTGTGTGGACATTAAGGGTGAAGGCTCTACCCTACATACATCATCAGGGAAGTGTGCAGTTGTCCGAATAATTGAGTCTACCTAAATTATGATCCAAGCCACATTTTTTGGTCGTATTTTGTATGTCGAAGAATGAGAAAAGGTGTTTCAAGTGAGATAATTGAACATCAGAGATCAAAAGACATGATGCCACAAACCAAAGTAATCCTGACATTTCATGCGCATACTGACATTTTGTTAGTTTATTTCATTGTAAAAACATGCTAATCGGATGACATTTGGCACTGTGAGAAATGCCAAATGTCTCAAACTGATTTGCTGCCAGCAACAGACTTGATTAAATCTCTAACCCATCTCACAATTGCTGGACATAAATAAACAGGAATCTTAATTTGAAAATACCCTTCATTTTTCTCATTTTTTTCGACATTAGATACTAGTCATTTGAGTTTTTCACGATACGCGTTTCTGTCAGATTATCTGACATATTTTTACACAGGGTAGAGGAAAAGAAATTTTGTCAAAAATTTCCCCTAGTGAGGATTGAACCCATGACCTCTGGATCACCATACCAATGCTCTACCAACTGAGCTAAGTCAACATTCAGTTGGCAGCCTGAATCTTCATGGCCTTTATGAAGTCATGCTCTATTGATTCCAGAAATAATCAGAGTCCAACATGTGAAGTGATGCATGAAACATAGCTTACTTCAGAAATCTCCTGTTCAACACATACCTGCCCAGCTCAGTTGGTAAAGAATTAGAGTGATGATCAAGCAGTCCTGGGTTCAATCACAACTGAGGGCAATTTTTGACGAAGTTGTTTTGCTCTTCCCTGTGTAGAGATCTGTCAGATAATCTGACAGAAATGCGTATCGTGAAAAAATCCAATTGTTTGGCCAAACTTAAAATGTTCCCGGATGTGCTATTGCGCAGAAAAATGAAAGCAATGACATCCTAATTCATTGTCACCAAAATTGTGTTTTATTGAACAGTTTGTTGGAATTCGACCATTTCAGTCACAGTAGTTGCTGAACTCTTGGCTCACAGCAAAAGTGATACCAGAATCAATTGCGTCTTACATTTCAGATAGAAATCTCCAATTCTCTCATGTCAACATTTTGGCACATTGCACAATTGGCATTCAAAAGCCTTGCTGACTAGTTGTCCTTTAATTTTCAAATACTCACTTTTTTTTAGAAATCTACGAACATTGCATCATCACCCTGAAGGAACAGCAATAATTTCGGACTAAAATGGAGTTATCACTAATTACTGACAAAGGCTTTACAATGTAAGTCTATGGGAGTTTCAGTTTTTGAATGGTGCAGACTCCACTGGTGACCTTATAAAAATAATTCTTGCAATAAAAATTGTGTATTAGTGTTGTGAGCCAAATGACATGGCCATATTTCAAGTTTTCAATTCAGAACTTTGTTAAAAATGACAAAAACAAGTAAATGCCCAGAAAATTCTGACTAATACATAATCGGTAATTCTGACAACTTAAATTTTCTTCAGTTACTTCTGACAAGCTGTCAGAAATTACTGACTTCAATGGGCTTTGCAATAGTAACATTTTTAGAGTCAGAAATTAGTTATTGATAAAACCTGTTTGAACTGGTTTAAACCAGTTTGTGTGCAGTTGTCAGAAATTACTGATCAATAAAAAAGATATGTTCAGACAACATTTCAATTTTCTTTGATTCCTAACACAATTAACTTTTAATATATAATATTTGGCAAAAAATTACACTACACAAGCCTTTCAAACTATGTAATAATTTTCAAAGTGGATGCTCAGATGTCTGTGATATTTGCGGATTTTACAAGGGAAAAATCCCTGAAAAAATTCACCCATTGACTTTAATAGGGCAGATATTACTGATATTGTCGTCTTAGTCCGAAATTTTTGTTGTTCCTTCAGGGTGTGTAGACGCCACACATCACAATCTGCTAAAAACAATCACACAGTTAAAATGTAACGATACTTTCGGTATATCTGAGAAAACTGAATAGTCTAATTAGACAACTCGCATATTTTGAAATAAGTTACAAAACTTTACCTATGAAAGATTGAAAAGAACAAATGAAGATATTTTGCAATGGTGAAATAGAATTGAGTTGCATTGAAAACAAAAACAGATTTTATTTATTCGAATCTAATTGGCTGACATCAGATCGCTCACTGATCAGTGCGAAAAGAGAAGATATGCAAAGACTTGAAATCCTGAAGTTATTAAACTTTTACATGTTGAATATTACGGCTCTTCTTCAGATGTGAAACAGTTCTGATGAGTTACATCTTATGCTTTTCCAAAAACCCTTGTTTCTGCTCCCTTTTTCCCATATCTTAATTTTTCCACTACAAAGTGGGTTGAGTACGTTTCACAGAATAAACTTTCCAGTTAAAATATATCAATGTTGTTCTTGTGCCATTTCACATAACCGAGCACGTCCTTGATATTGACCTGGCATCTTTTTGTATAATTTTGCTCCTGAAAACGTCAGCTCTCCCTAAAACAATAAAAATTAATGAGTTTATTATTTATATACCGCCTCTGAAATTGCAAATATTTCTTTATAACTTCAGTTTTCTTCGATGGAAGTCAGAGATACGAATGACAAAGTTTGCACTTTTGGCTTTTTTTATGTTTTAATTGTTTTTTTTCACAGCTACCTGTTTTATGCATCAACATGTTAGCCACACAGATGTACTCGAAGAAATCAATGGAGTCCGAACCATCTACATCAACTTCATCCATTGCTTCCTGCGCTTACAAAAATACAACAATTTCTCTAGTGATAAACAGACAGTTGGTCTGTGATGGCTTGAATTTTTACATCCAACTTGCACACTGAGCCCATTCGTGTAGATCGCGAGTCAACTTAGATTTGTTCTGAACTCTCGACACTAACCCTAACTTGCGCGGGAGTGAAATGATGTCCTATGCTGGATGTGAGTCCCGACATCATCTCCGTCATGTCCAACGTCTGATCTCCATTGGTATCGAACCTCTTAAACTGCTTCCAGTGCTGCTCAATCTACAAGGGCGAGGTGCAAAAGATCAATCCAAGTAACATTTTCCGATGAGCAATTCCTTTTTCTAGTCCATCGCTAATCAAAGTCTGAAAATAGTGTTCCAGTCCCAAAGTGACATTACATAAGCAGTCAACACCACTGCCAACACCACTGTACTTACAAACTCCTTTGTCATGTACGGGTAGTATTTCATAACTGTGATCATGTCCACATATCCAGTTTCAGGATCAACCAGCACAGGGTGATCTGAAACGACGGGAATTCACATAGTCTTGGGGTTATGATAAATAGATACTCTGTGATTTTCTATTCTTTCTTAAATGAAGTTCCGAATCAAGAAAATTTATTCCACTTTTTGTGTTAGTTAATTTTTTGTGGAAAACGTATGGCTAACTAAATAAACGTTTTTATGACATGGACCCATTTTATCATTTCGAGCAATAACATATCCTGTCAATGTTTCAAATTTATTCCAAACTGTCATAGAAACCCTAACACATTTTTCGTTAATATGAGTATTTGTGAGAGCACAAAGGAAAGACGTTCACAAATATCTGCCACCGTAGTTCACGTGACAACAAGTAGGACAGGATTAGTAAAATAAACCAAACATTGAACTCGGTTTATCTCATCAGTAAGTAAAAAATTACAATTTTGCTCTCTTTTCTCTTTTTTCAATGTTAAAAGCCTTAGTATCACATTCTACATAAACCTATGTCAGAGGAAAATATGAAGTCCTTCAACAGTTTTTTCAGTGCAATACACACAAAACTGTTAAAAATATTTCTTCCAATTTTCGAAACGTGATGGTAACACATCCAGCTATGTTCTTCTGATTAGTCGAATTAGACCAATTCATTTTAGTGTCTTGAAAGCCGAAATGTGCTGTAGTTACCACCATCTTCCACCATCTTTCCCATGCCAGGTACACTGGTGGCACCTTTCTTCTTAGGTGACAATGGCACCTCTGGACTGCTGGGCTCACTCTTGGTGGGGCTATTTACATCAGGTGATTCACTCTGTTGTCTTGATGGACTATTGTAAGAAAATATATTGATCTACCTTCCTGGAAGTTGCTTGTGGCTATATATTTTGCAACGTCAAAGAAGAAAGAAGTACTTGTTCAATATAACTGTAATCTGTCGGTGTCGAAATTGGTTGGACATGTGGAATTTTACCTCGCCCAAAGCAAATCCAGTTCGGAAATTTTGAAATTAGAATACAAATTCCATGAGTTGTAACTTTTACATCTAGTACCAAACCATTTCAATGTCTTAAAATGGAAGAAAAATTATCAGTAAAAACCAAAATGACAAAGTTTTTCCATTTGAAAGAAAGTGTCTTTGAGAAAAATTGCTGTGGTTATAACAAACTACATGACAACAAATAGAACTTCTAAAACTATTTCCTGTACATGATATCATTTAATTTTGAAGTGATTGAGGTAAATTTCTAAAGATCTTGTAGTTTTGGAACACATTTAAGCATCAGAGGGCATCACTCCAGAGGAACTGCTTGTTACTCTGCTACGGTACTAACTAAACTAACCTACATGCTATCAGCCTTGGCTATACTAGAATTGTTTACCAGTTTCGTTAAAGTAAATTTCTGGATAGCCAGGGATTATAAAGGACGTTTTCTTCCGCCTTCTGTTTGGACCGTTGCTGTAGAAATCAGGAATTTCCAACTGATTGGAAGAGCGTCCATTTAGAGATGGTGACTGCGACTTTCGGTTCAGTATTGGAGATAACCTGCGATTTGTCATTGTGTAAATTGTACCATGAGTATATCGAAAATACTCAGAGTCAAACAGGTCTGTGCACCCGTGTTTTCCTGAAATAAGGTTTTCCAAAAAGTTCCCGTTTTCACAGTCGAATAGAGATTACGACCCCCCCCCCTTGCATTCATCAGATCTGTAACTGTCAGTCGTAGAGATGGGATTTGAATCCAGCAGTTTAGTCAAGATACCGTTTTGGTACGAATTAAATATTTTTTTCTAAACTTTGTCAAATATTGGCAGTTAACTTCGTAAGTGTCATGTACCTGGCCTTGTAAGCTGTTGATAGTTTTCTGATGGGCATCTTCTTGAGATCCGCATCGGTTGCTACATAGTGATCTGGCAGATCGGCTCTGAGAGCCCCGAGTTTTCCTTCGACGACCGCCCGCTGTATGCTGTGTAATTTCTTTTGCAGGTCTCTGACCCCGCTAACCGTCGCTGGACCCATTGGAGCAGGGTCGTCATCCTGCATGGTTCTGCTGAATAATGTCCTGCAAAAATGGGTTAAACGATCTCCATCGTGAGAACATACACGTTTTATTCATAAATCCAGTCCTTTGGACTGGTCCAGGACTAAATCACAACGAATATTTGTAACGTTATATGTTAGTCTCAGTTGTGATTCAATAGTCTATTTTGGACTACTGATCAGTAAACAAGTGGAAGCAAGTGCAATATTGAATCATTAGTCAAAAACCCAACATTAAACTATACTGGTTTCAGTTGCAATAATATGGCTGCATTTTTGATTACCAAAGAGTAGTTAATAGATTTGTATTGAAGTTGAAAAGGGGAAAAACTCAAGTGCCATTTTTTCTATTGATATTCTATGGATGGACGATGGACTATGCCGCCATTTACTGGTGTTTCATGTTTACCTGTTATTCTGCCGGAAAAAATATACAATATCGTTACATTCAAACTTACATGTAATCTTGATTTATTCCCTTTATAAGGCCGATAGTGTATTTTTGAATGTTGTGAAACTCAGTCTCAATGTGCCTCATGTCCTGAAACAGATCACAGTTTTGCTGTGAAGAACGTCATACATTGAACGTAATTTTAAAACACAAGATTCACCGCCACTTCTATACCGTGGAGCAAAAACAACGTGATTCTGTACTTTTCAACCACCCATCCAGGTTTCAGTTAGCGAATTTGTTCACTTTCCTTCATTTGATAAACTAGTGGTGCATGCCAATGCATGGAACTGGTGAATGTTTGCTGAACAGCTTAAGCAACCAGCTCCACTAAAGTTTTGCACAGCTTTTAATATTTTTGACTAATTTAAAACCCTAAATTAAGGGAAAACTCAAAATATCCCTTTAGGAAAGAAGAGTACCTTTTCCAGCATGTAACAGTGTTGCTTTGATTTCTGAAGTTCGATTTCCAGTTCTAAAGAAACAAAAGTAATAACAGAAATAAATTACACAGATACTGCAAATTTTTCATTTAATAATTTGCTATTTTCATAGATCTATCATTACAGAGGCGGATCCAAAGGAGCCCCCCCCCCCCCACGCTTCCTAAACGGACCAGATTTTCTTAAATTTCAAAGGGCTTTTCAGAACATTTTTGAAGTATGTAGGATTGACAGAGGTTGGAGCCACTCCACCAAGTAATCCTGGATCCGTCCCTAGATTAAGTCTAAATTTACTTTGCATGGCATGTATTTTTACCATATTTTGCCTGTCAAAATACCCCCTTCAACATTTGTCCAACAGTCCTGATTCAAGGCTCAATATTAAACAGTAACAATTCTGTGCAACACAAACAAATTCATTTCTGGCAGAAATAATAATTTATACTGGCTATAATATATAAATACTCGATAACATCACCCCACTCTGTTGTGCCAGCAAAATTGTGACTGAATATGCGGCTTAAACTTTTTACACCGGATGCTTCATCTGAACTCAGGGGGGATCAGTGTGGCAGTCGCAGGGAAACTGGAAAAGCAGAAAAATTAGAATTTCTCTTTCAGTACTTTCACAACTGTTTTTAAAATATGCCTATATGCTAGACATTTTGATTCATCAGTTTGTC
>JBCAUG010717867.1:0-27283 GCA_038406175.1 Haplosyllis leylae | reverse complement strand
ACACGATTGGCGGTTTCTCGTCTGTCAAATGGACAAAGCAGTCTTTTTTTCTTTACTTTCTCGATTTTTAAGATTTCTGTCTTTTCGTGTAACTTTGCAGAGAGAAAAGGATCGCATTTTGTATTTATATAATGATATGACGAAGAAAAGACGCTCTTATCTCCAACACATGCGCAGAACGATTCGCCGGAGAGCGAGGGAACAGGAGTTAAAGGTACAAACAGAAGAAGTAAATTCCGGACAGAGAATGAAATACAGAGTTGTACATCATTCATATTACATTGCATTTTTCTCATGTGCACTTCATCAAATTTCAGATCAAGGGATCTGTTCCTATCTTGCGAAAACTTGGTTTATCGAAAAGACAATGTTTGGTTTGTAATGATAACGAAACGAAACATTTCAAAGCGTGCGAAACAGATGATTGCCGCGCTGTGTATTGCCAGGAATGCTGGATTGACATCGAAGTAAGTGTTTTTTTATTTTTAGACTGGACATCCAGACCAAGCGAAAGCGTACAGAAATCATTTTTGTCCAGCTTTGTTACGGATTGATCCATGTGAAATGAAATCACTTTCGCGGTGTTATCGTATTTCAGTAATCATTGAGTAAATATTCTTGAATAATCAAGGCATGTTAATCGAGTTTTTCTATAATTCATCATTTCCTGCCAAATCCTGGCAGAATCCTATCAGCATTGACATTCAATGAGTCGCAACAATTTAATGTCAATGCTGGTGGGATTTTGCCAGACAATTACGAATTATAGAAAAACTGGATTAAATGTTACTTGTTTCAGATGAAATGTTACGCCTGTCGTGACGAAGATGACTGGTCATCTCTCTCGAGTGATGAAATCATTGATGCTATGTGAACACGCAGCAGCCTATTTCGAAAGGCATCTTTGGAGAAAGTGTGGTGTTGGTTTTGTGAACTGAGTAACAATTTGCAACATACAATTTCAATGGAAAACAATTTATTAATATGTCTAACAAGTACGGGTACACCCATTGCATCAATAAAGAGATCTATAACTACTGCAGTAAATGTTTCACAAACACATACGTTATTGTAAAAAGTAAAGTAAATGTCATGCCAATTTATGGCTATGAAAACCAGGATATTTTACCCTCGGTTAAATTTAGTAAGCAAGACTTTTGATTCCTGCTTCAAGGCACATGGTGGACCAGGACAATCTTAAAATATTCGCCTTTCAGGGTAAAATTCGGAATGTCTGTCAAACTGATTGCAGCATCAGTTACTTTTCCATGATCAACATATTGTGCACATAATTATTTAATTGTTAAATCGTGTTAAGCGTTGCCTATTTAAACAAAGCAAAGGCAAAAGCGATGCATGTCCTAAACTCACTTCTGAAAAGTGGCCGTGAATTAGTATATGAAGCATTTTGAAATTAAGAGTGTTAAAATATAGCTTAGAATCGCCCGAAATGTTTTATTTTTAGGACAATGTGGCCTTATATTTTATTCAAACTAAGTATCGCGAAGTGTAAATATGCGGTAACTGTTCTGCGTCCTCAACCTCTGTTCTATGTCCTCTGTTCTGATATTCGCACTGATATTTGCACCGAAAGGTAACATTTGCAACCTTATATTACACAAGTTATTTGAAAGAAGGGGTTTAAAACAAATAATCCAAACAAAATTTTGTTTTGTGATGCAAAGATCCCTGGTGCAAATATCAGAGTGGATATCATGCTTCGGTGCAAATATCAGAACAGAGCCCATAGACAGAGAACAGACACAGCACATATTGCGACTCAGTATCGAGCCTCGGGGATTTACGAATCAAAGAAATCAAGACAAATTAAATCAATTCGGAAAACCTCGAATACCTAAATCCATTTTGTCATGATTGGGGTAAGAGAAGCCTACAAAACATTTTCACAGATTAGCACCCTATCCCTGTTTCGCCGTCAGCAATTCTTCTCGTTCTTTCAAGCGGTCCAACACACCCTGATTTCTTGCGAAGAATTCCTTGGTTAGTCCACAAGTATTATTTACGCACATTGGGCACCTCAACGGTAACTGCTTTGTGCATGCCATGTTTGAATCCATGTGCTCCTTTACAACTTCGCCCAATGCCTGCAAGCACATTTAAATGTAGAATAAATATAGCTACCAGTCAAGCATCATTGTAATAGGACAGGAAACGGATATACATCTTTAAAGTTTCTTACCTTTATAAAGGTGGGATGGTCGTTGAGAGCAGCGACTCTTCTTATACTTTTTGCTCCCACCTATGCGATGATAAAAAACGGATTTTATTCGAATTAAAGCCATTATTCGTGCGTGCTGAACAAAAAGGTACAACGGTTTATTCAAGCGCTGTGAAAAGAGTAGTACCAATCGCTTACTTACTTCAGCACCCAAATCCTGGGCATATTCGAGGTCCAACTCATGTAGCGTCTCTATGTGATCGCTGGTAAAAGCAATCGGGACAAGGAGGAGGTTCTTTTTTCCCCTTTTAACAAGACCCTTAATTGCTTCGTCCGTCTGTGGTCCGAGCCATGGTAATGGACCAACCTGCAAATGAATATTTAGTTTGAATTAATAAAACATATGCTCGGTTTGATGGTAGATCACAATATGTTCATTCTGCGTTCGTTTTTGTACAAGCGAGATTCAAATACGGTTAACGTGACAAGAATTCAATTATTGGTCTCTACATTTATATCGCGAAAATTAATTTTCCAGAATAGTTAATTTCATAAAATAAGAATATTTTTATCTACTGGATTCCAGCATATCTGGTCGGGGTATCTTATTCCGTAAAATGTGGCCGACTAAATAAATCAAACTGCTGACTCGATGCAAAAATAGTACACAAATAATTGTACCTTCGATTGCCACACAAGGCGATAGGAATTCGGATGACCCAAATACTCCATTACTCTGGACACTGTTGAACCAACCTCCTGAGGATATGGATCCCCTCTGTCAACCACCTGTTTAAGAAGGAGGGTATTCATGGTATTGCTATTTTTACCGCCCGCACACGTAGTTTTCAGTCATGTTTGTCCACAATCAGCCTTTTGTTACTCCATTTGGAATTGGCCTTTTTGCTACTTGATTAGTATCATCAGTTGGCAAGCGGGCAGTTGGCCCCACAATTTCTTTTTTTTCCAATTCATCTAATTAGACAAGCTTTTGAAAAAACTCGGATGAGTGTCCTCATGAGGTGGACAACCCAGAGAATGGAGAGCGAGCATTGTCCTCAAACAATGTTAACAACTTGTCTATAATATTCCTGATATTGACATCTCCCAGTCAGAAATCAATCTTCGACTTAAATGCTTTCTTGTTACTTTTTAATTGTTATTTTTTCCCAAAAGAAAGAAGGTATTGGTATAAAGATCTGAATTAATTACCCTCATAGGAAGGGAATGTGCAGAAAAAAGAATAACCACATCATCTCGGTCTTCTGCAGGAAATTTGTCCAACTCCGCTTTAATAAGCTCAGCAAACGACTGCAAAAAAAGCTTTTTGAAAAGTATTCTTCTTCACCTGCCTATGACGACCAAAAATTATTAGTTAGCCAATATATGGACGATTGTGTACACAATTTTAATTTCAAACGTCTTACCTGTACTAGTAACGGATGAGTGGGCCAGCGATCTATTGCCGACCATATTACGTTACTTGGTTCCTTTCTTTGCTTGTAATGTTTGTATATTGCGTTCAAACTGCTACCTTTTAATATATTTAATTTTTGATCACTTAGAGCTTGCTATGTTTCACAAAACGAACAATTGTGTAAATAATAGGGAAACCAAATGGAATAACAAGTCGAAATTTATCTTTTCTATTAGAAGTATCTCATTCAACACAAACGTAGGCTACCTGTTGTAGAACAGCTGTACTGTGGATATTGGGTAAATGCAATTGCCCTTTCAACATTGTCCTTTTCTATAGCATCGATTGCTTCTTCTGTCAATGGATGGACGTACCTAAAACCGATGTAATATTTGTGCGGTGCTGTAAAGGAAAAAGGAGAATGCACCTGAAGACGCAATAATGATCACAACTCATTTATTTTAGAACACCAGTGAGTAACACCAATTTTCACATTTCTTTTTTCTACCTGTTTCTGGACTGATGCGGTCAAGAAGTTCTACCATGCCTTGTCCCTGAACCTCTGTCCACTTTTTAATCGGTGATCCTCCACCTATCTTCTTGTATTGTTCTACTATACTAGGTGTCCTCCGTTTGGCAATTATCTTGGAGAGATGTCTTTGAATAGTAAAATGTAATAATTAAATAGTAGTAAAAATCATAATGGTAATATGTGGTATCATTACAGATTTTTAGCATAAATTGGTAGAAACTGATAAACTTACTCTTGAACTGGCAAAGGGATGAGATCTTTATCTGAAAATAATCGACGTAAGAAACTATGAACATCATCCAGCGTCTCTGGTCCACCCATGTTCAGCATCAATATTGCTGTCTTTGGTCGTTCTCTGTGAAGACGAAAATGAAAACTTTCAGGTTAGAAAACTCTTGATCAGCATCATAATCAATGAAATGTATCTCCAACTCGGGGCAGCTCAAAATGGTTTCCGCGCAGCAGCAATCCCTTTCAAGGGGGGGGGGCGGGCTGGATTCCTGAATTGTGACTCTCAGTCCAAAAATGGTGAAATCCCAAAGGCCTATATTTTCAGGGTTGGGTTTTTGGATTGTGATCCTGAGTCCAAAACCCGTGAAATCCCAATGTTCATATATTGGGGGGGGGGGGGGGTGTTGACTTTATTCCCAATTTTTATGTCATCCAGAGAAGGTCTCGTCCAACTCTATATGGAACCCCTGGCAGTGACCATATAAAATTAAGTCACTCAGGATCTATAGTAACTGTGTTAAAGCATATTTAGGAATGATTTTTACAGTTTTACCGTCCGATGCCAAATTCTCAACTTACCGTGTGTCTTTGAAATCTGAACAACATATTGACGAGCTTGAAATCCTCCGTGCCAGAATACATGGCGATTTGTTCCCAAGATGGAAAAGTCCTGAAACGTTACAAAAAGCTCTTTGTACCACAAATGATTTAGTTACCAAGTTGTCCCTTGAAGTGAAGGTTTCAACCTGCGTGCAATTTAGATGTGTTTCGATAAATCCCAGTCACCGTGTGAAATGTTCCCAAATACAATAAATTCGCTGTTGAGAAATGTGACAAGATATGGTCCAATTTTTCATGTTAAAGCAGATGGCATAAGCCATCAACATCAACAACATGTTTGTGCACAAAGACCTCGCTTTGTTCAGCTTTTCATCATACATCTCATTACACATACCAGGGGAAGGTGGGAGGAGTATGTCAGCTGTTAAAACATGTTTACAAAGTTACGATATATAGCAGATTTTCGATATCCATGTTTCTGTAAATTCTTTCAAATTTATGTTTGGCAACTGTGAAGGTGATCTTGAAAGTGGAGAGTTGTTAGTGATATTTGGCTGTAAACACCCGTATTGAATTAATGTAGGAAGTTAAAACCCAAAATCGCCATTTCCATTTTTGACATTAATTGGGTCTAGAATTGTTCTCACTGCGGCACTATTTTCAGTGGTTCAGTAATGACGCCTTTTTTTAAAACCTTTTACATAACTTATTTAAAGGTTGGTGATAACTTGGGCCACCACACCCCTCGAAAAGTACAAAAACAAAGTTGACACACTTAAAACAAGATAACAGAAGCCGTGATACTATTAGATAGGCAAACCTCACGGCTGTATACATCATTCCTTCGTTAAAATCTCGTTTATTTTAAACTATTTTCGATAAATGTGACAGATTAAGAGTAAAAGTTACCGGTTAAAAATCTGCCTACCGCCACGGAAGCCATATTGGAAGATAACCTTGACCCTCTAGCCTGGCTCCCGTTCCCAGTTCATTCTTGTTCCCGCCATGAAATCAACATCAAATTTGCTTTTGTTTGTGATTGTTGTCGAGAGTGTGGAGGTTTGTTCAACAAAATCTTTGGACATCTCCTTCAATCACGAAGAAATATTCGGTGTTAGAGGTAAAACAATTTATTCTGGTTGCCAGTTTACACACAGCGATTCAATCTGGCCAGGACCAATTTTACTATAGATCTACAATTGACTGCTTACTTTTCTTTAATCTGGAAAAGTAAAGCTACGATTAAAGATAAGTGAATAAATCAGTGGCGGATCAAAGAGCTGTCAGGAACACCCCTGGGGTTCAAGTTTGTTTGTTTTCATGCAGTATTCGAGCAAATCATTATGTTGGCGCCCCCATCTTTGGGATTGGCGCTCCACCCCCCCCCCCCAGGCGAATCCTGGATCCGCCACTGTATAGATCTGTATTTACCATACAAATAAATATGATGGACCACATTTCATTTCCACTTTCGACAAAGACCGACAACGGTTATTATCTTGGCGCCAGTGGAAAATTTGTTTACAACAAGAAGGGTTAATGATAGGGGTGTAATGTCATTGGTGATTTGTAGAGGACCCTTGGGCTACCAGAAGGCACTTTTTGGGAATTTTTGCGATTGACAATTTTATTTAATTAATGTATATAAAGGTAATGGTGTGTAGATCTATTTAAACCTCTGAGGGATTTATACTTTTTTTTTAATTGAAGACTGAACTCAACTCTAAACCCTGCGAATTAGTGTCTTTTTCAGAATGGAGGGCGAGTCCCTTGTAAAAATGTGCCTAAACAAGCGCACTTAAACTAGTAATGCATCCAAGGAAAATCTGATTCTAGTTTTTCATTTTGCAGGTGCTGATACATTAGATGGTGAGCCTACGGTTGTGGACAAGGTCAAGTTTTCTGAACTTCATTGGAAGGATGACGAGGGGAAGAGCGGAGCTTTCAACTTTAAAAACCCCCCATGGGCGGATCAACAAATCGACTTTTCGCCGAAACAAGTGTTACTCTACGACAGTCAAGACTTCTACAATCGCCACCACTCAGATGATTGGTATGAAGCAGAGGACCTTCAGTACGGATATGAGCCATCCACTTGGTTTGATCGAAATGCTGAACTAAAAGACATTAAGCCTGTTTCTGAAAAAGACTACTATGATTTTCTGATGCAGCTTTATGCTGAAGAACAACGGGAGAAAAATGGTGTAAATGTCCCAATCATAATGAAGGGATTTGATGCAAGAAAGAAGAAAAGCGTGGATCTTGTCATCAAACCTACCGAAAGTAATGTAAACGAAGCTGAACCGTGCACCGTGAAAAGTCTACGACTGTGCAACGTCTTCTTTACAATCCCGTTGATCACCGTCACAGGCATTGTACTCGTCGCCCTTTATTTCTCTACTCTATTCTGCTACTTAAAGGTTAGTGTTAAAGGTACATTTTAATTTATTTAAAATGTGTTTTGCTCGGGCCGACGGATGACTACTTCATGAAGGGGTTTTGGCTTGACCAGTGCACCTAAAATTGCATCTTCCAGTTGCCATGGTGCCACGTGCTGGCTGTCTCCAAGTTACGTCACTTAGGTTTTTGAATTTCAGCATACGGCAAACAAAGAAAAAAGGAATTATTTATTTTGATATTTTACTACGTGAATTTACAAGGAGATTCATTGATTTTAGTGTCATTTCAAAGCAAAATCGATACCAATGATTGTTCAAAAAGAACAAAGCAACAAGAATGTCTAAGCATACTAATAAAGCGAAGAGAAGGCTGTTGGATGACTTGGAAGTGTCCATGTCCGTTACAAAGAAGTCAAAATTGACGGACGAAGTGCAGACTCGAAAAGAGTCACAAAGGCAAGGTAAGAAAATTTTACCTATTAAAAATAAAATCACTAAACAAGTTAGAAGCAAGAGAATTGGAAAAATTTCCAATACAACTGAAGGAGATAACAATAATGTGGTACCTTGTCAAACTAAAGAGACTAGATCTACTGTGAATTCAAGGATTCAGAAATCGAGAAAAGATATCTTGAACAAAGGTAAAACAATAGTGGTACTTATAATCAAGACAAGAGGTATGAAAGTGAAGGAAATGAATGATGCTCACCAATTAGAACTTGAATTAGAATGGTTGAATGCTTTGGATACTCTAACATGTGATGAAATTGTAGGTCATGATAGTGACTTGGAAGCAGCTGAGGTCGATCATGATGGAGTTGTATTGTCAATACAAGGATCTGATGACAAGTTTGATGATCTCGAAGGAGATGAGATTACTGAACCAGGAGAATTACCTTTGAGTGAAGATGAGACTGATGTCAGTCGACCCCCGATAGCTTCTAAGGTGGTTGAAGTAAATAAAACAAAACAACAAACTACATCAGCTTCATCAAGAATGGATAAATTCAGTCACTTGAGGCATGACCCTGATTTTACACTGTTCCTGAAGGAGATGGTGGATGAACAAATTTCTTCTAGCCATAAAGGAGAAAGGAATAATGCTTAAGGTATGATGTTTGAACATGATAATCATGTTAATCATGATGAGGATCGGCAATTGAATGTGTCAGATGCACAGAAACAAATTAGTGCACAAAACACAAGTGTAAATGTAAATAGAGTTCCAAAACCAATTCAACCGTTACAACAGCAAACATTTAAGTCTCCATTGGATACTACCATTTATTCCCCAGGTCTGAGAAGGGCTAATAATGAGGATGTGTCACTAATTGAAAAAATTTCAAATTTTGTAGAAAGCATCCGTCTAGATGAAAGAAAGAGTAGGAACAGTATTTTGGCACAAAAACCACAACAACCTATGGTAGAAGTTTCCCCTGTAGTGAGAGCGAGAGCAGGTACGTACCTTCAATGTCTACTCTGTCTGGTGATATTAGGCATGTTGAACAATCAAGACAGCATGTTCGTTCACCTGCTAGGAAGCATGTAGAGGCAAACAAAGTTCATCAGTTGGACAAGGTTGCAGACCAGTTGCTAGTCCAAGCTGAAAAGTTTCGTGCAAAAGTGGAGGCGCCAAAAGGTAATTACAGTGAAATGTTAATGCCTTATGACTATGATAAATTGAGATCCAAATTTGTCAAACCAGAAGGTTTAGCTCCATTGATAATGAGATACTTTTCCTTCGTAATTTCGATCAAGATGACGAGTTTTTTCATGTAACTAGTCAAATAGATCCAAGTCTTAGGATAAAGATTGAAAGAGGTGAATTTATTGACCTAGAGTGCCTCTTACCCAGAGAAAGATCTCTAGGGAGATCAGGGAATGAGGAGATCAACAAGTATTTATATCAGCTTATTACACAAGGAACTAGCAATTACCTGGAACCACCAATACCTAAAAGTGGAAAGATTAACAGCATAAGAAAGTGGGATCAAGCTTTCTGGGTGTTTGCAGCCATATACACACATGCCAATCTGGAGAGAGCATCTGAAATATGGCAGTACGTGTATGTAATACACACAGCCGCAGCCAGTAACCCTTGGGATAATGTCTACTTTTATGATATAAATTTCTGAGAACTCATGGCTAGTAAGCCCTGGAGAAGTTGGGGTAAAACCTATACCCAGGGTTGGAATATGGCTTTCAACAACAGCAATTCCACATATGCCAGCAATGGGAGCCATACCACTATGAAATCAGGAGTAATCCCAGCAATTCAAAAGCATGGAAGGATGATTGCTGCTGGAGATACAATAAGAACAGGTGTAATAAATCTGGTAGTGACTGCAAGTATGATCATAGATGCACTTACTGTGCTGGTTGGAACCATGGTTTCTTCAATTGCAGGAAAAGGCAGGGTAAAACAAAGAGACAATCCCAGGGTGGGCAGCATTCCAGCCCTAAGCAGGAGAAATGAAGTAAACATATTCTACTGTTGAAACCCATGTTATAATTCTACTTTGTGTTTTTATTTTTCAGAGCATATAGAAATTTTGTACTACACCAAATATGATCTTGAGAATATAAAAACTCCTGTAAATGTGCAAGCATTTAGAAAACTTTTAATTGAAACCAGTTATGATAGAAAAGAAACTGAATTTCTATTGGATGGATTCACTAATGGTTTTAGCATTAGCTATGAGGGATCTGAGAATGTCAAAATCACTTCTCCCAACTTAAAGTTTAGAGAAGTAGGTGACAAAGTTACTTTATGGAATAAAGTAATGAAGGAGGTAAAAGAAAAAAGATATGCAGGGCCTTATGAAGAAATTCCTTTTGACAACTATATTCAGTCACCCATAGGATTGGTCCCAAAAGATGGTGGGAAAGATACTAGATTTATATTCCATCTATCATACCCTAGAGGTGAATCATCCACCTCTGTGAATGCAAACACACCACAAGAAATTTGTACTGTGAAATATCCTGATTTTTCTGAAGCAGTTCAATTGATCTTAAAAGAAGGCAAAGGCTGTCATGTGGCAAAGTCAGACATGAAGTCAGCCTTCAGAAATTTAGGAATCAAAAGGCAACATTGGAAACTCCTAATTATGAAAGCAGTATCACCCCTGGATGGAAAGACTTATTATTTTGTGGATAAATGCCTGCCATTTGGGGCATCCATATCTTGCTCCCATTTCCAGAGGTTTAGTAATGCTGTGAAATACATAGTTCAACATAGAACAGGAAAAAAATTGATCAATTACCTTGATGACTACATATTTGCAGCTTTGACCAAGTACCTGTGTAATTTCCAGGTCAATGAATTCCTTCTGGTGTGTAAATTGATCTCATTCCCTGTGTCCTTGGATAAGACATTTTGGGCAGCCTGCAAGATGACTTTTTTAGGGTTATTGATTGACACTATCAACCAGTGTGTCTGTATTCCAAAGGATAAGGTCTTGAAAGCTGTGAACCTCATTGATGAGGTACTAAACAAGAAAAGCAAGAAAATTACTCTGAACCAACTTCAAAAAATTTGTGGTTTTTTGAATTTTGTTGGAAGGTGTATCATCCCTGGAAGAGCATTTACATGAAGATTATATGCATTCACAGCTAATGATAAACTAAAACCACATCACCACATCAGGGTTAATGCTGAGATGAGGGATGATCTGTCTATGTGGCTGACATTTCTCAATCACCCTTCAGTCTATTGTAGACCATTTTTAGATTATTCAGAAGTACTAATTGCGGATGAAATAGACATGTACAGCAATGCTAGCAGAAAAATTGGTATGGGAGCATTATGTGGCTCATCTTGGATGTTCTACAACTGGCCTAAAGAATTCATACAGAAGCATAAACCCAGTATAGAGTACTTAGAGCTATTTGCAGTAACTGCTGGGGTGCTAACATGGATCCACAGATTCAAGAATAGTAGAATAATCCTATTTTGTGACAACAAGAGTGTGGTGGATACGATTAACATAACATCCACTTCCTGCAAAAACTGTATGGTTTTGTTCAGAATGTGCTCAAAGGGCTCTTAGAGAATGTCAGGATTTTTGCTAGACATGTAAAAGGAGAGGATAATGGATTTGCAGACAGTCTTTCTAGAGACAATCTCCCACAATTTCATAAATTGTGTGAATCTGCTGGTAAAACAATGTGGATAACATGCCAACCGAAGTGCCTGAAGTTCTAATACCTGTAGAGGCAATTTGGAAGAAATAAAACAGCTGCTGTAATTATACAATATATATTTTGTAGATTATAGAGTTACTTGTAGAGTTAAAGATAAAGACAATGACTCATCTAGATCATCAACTTCTTCAAAGATCTCAGTAGATCACATGGCAAATATTTTGGAAAAACTCCAAAATAGATAAACAAGAGACAGTACCCTGCAAAATTACCTGAGCATATGGAGGCATTTAAACAGATTTATCATCAATTTGGACTACAGAAGCCATTTGTCCTGGGAGGAAAAGACAGCTTTATTTGGAGCTTATATAGTGGAAGGAGGGGTACAATCCTCTACCCTCAAATAATACTTCAGTGCCATCAAGTTCATTCTGAAGCAGGATGGATATGAATGAGATGATAAAAAAGCCTTACTCAGCTCTTTGGTCAAAAGTTGTAAATTGGAAAATGACTCTGTGAAAGTCAGATTACCCATAAAGAAAGGACTCTTAGAAATGCTTTTATTTGAGTTGGAAAGATTATTTGACAATCAACCATATTTAGAATTACTTTACAAGACCATTTTTTTGCCTAGCCTATTATGGTATGATGAGAGTAGGTGAACTCACTCTCAGTGACCATACAGTTAAAGCTGGTGATGTCCATGTAGGGAACAACAAAGACAAGATTTTAGTTTTTCTGTACACTTCAAAGACTCATGGAAAGGAATCTAGACCACAGAGAATAAAAATCTCAGCAGAAATAGTAGATCAGCAGGATCAAAAGTTATTTTGTCCTTTTATGATGGTCATCAAATACATGCAACTCAGAGGTCCTTACAAAGGCAATGGAAAAGTGGAACAATTTTTCATATTTGCTGATAAGTCTCCAGTCAAACTAGAGCAGTTTAGAACTGTTTTGAGAGATTTATTACAGAGACTCAACTTGGACAGCAGCCTGTATGATGTCCACAGTTTTAGAAGTGGCAGAACTTGTGACCTTGTAAAATTTGGTTACTCAATTGAGCAAATTAAAGTGATGGGTCGATGGAAGTCAAATGCTGTGTACAAATACCTCAAAAACTGAGATTGAGATAGAGATCGCCAGGCAATTACATGATAGGAAGGATTAACAAAATTCTCATATTGACCGAAAGCGGTCACCCACCATCTTCTTTGTTTTATCATGATTAACTATTTTGCATCATGCATAGCGTGAATGTGCATGCTAAGTAGGTCGCATGTGGGCGGAGTCTCCTAATGAGATGTTGGCAATCTTGTACTTTGACGAGAATCGGAAATTACTGTTCCTTTTATGCTCTCTCATAAGCATGTGCTTTTTCAACATGATGAAATTCCACATATTATTAAGTGTCGTGATTTCAATTTTAAAAGTTTTTTATTTTGGAATCCTTTTTCATTTGAATGCCTGATTGCCTTACAATACTTGATCTTTTAAAAAGCCCTGTGTATAAATCTATTCTAGGACTGGTAGCAGCCTACGAAAAATGCTGGTTCTTTGGTGATGACTTCGCACACAAATCTTACCATCAGAACTTCCAAAACAGGAAAAGTTCGGATTATAATGGTTACGTGAAAGCCCATTTCGACAGTACAGGTTACTTTAATAATTTCTTATGTGACAACCCAAGTGTCATTGGCAGAATGGTCAACTTATTGCACTTTGCATTGGAAAAGAAGATAGAGCAGAGCAACAACCCCTCCCAAAATTGATAGTAATTGTTCCCGATGACGACATAATTAAAACTCTAGGTGATCTTGAACAAGATGTATCAAAGTCTTATACAAGACTAGTGAACTACATGATGACAGAATTTGAGCATGGGGTATCACCCTATAAAGAAAATCTACCAGCAAAATGCATTAGACATGACTATCCATACTTCCTTTGGATTCATGCCCCACTCCATGATAATTTTAAAAATAATGGAAATCGTTATAAGTTCAACAAATCGCTTGATGAAGTTGCCAAATTGCACAGAAATGTCTACACTTGGATGCTCAAAAAAGTGTGGGATCCAAAGGATAACAACTTATACCTGTATTCGCAGCATTTCACAGCTGAAGGTTTGTGTTCATACTGGGAAGCTGTTGACAAAACAGTACCCTATTTTGATTCTGCTATTCTCAAGAAGTCGGATAAAAAGAAAAATGGCAATCTGAATGCACCAACCCCTGCACAATCTGGCAGGGAGGCAGATCAAAAAGATCAATTCCGCTGGCAGAACCCGAGATTCAACAGAGATTACTTCGTACAAGAGCTCAGAAAACTTCCACTGCCTCCTGGATACTGTTGATTGTCCAAAAAGGACAATTATTCGTTCAACCAACATATATATTTTACTCTATACCCTCTACAGTACAGTGGAGGTGATGTTATTGTCACTACAATTTAAAAATTTTATTATATCTATATATTATTACTTGTTACATATTTTTGCCAAATTTTATGACTGTTGTTTTCCCAGTTTGTGTTTGGGGTAAATAAATTAATTTTATGTATAAACAATTTTATTTGTAATAAACGTTATCAGATAGATAGTATCCTACTATCCTTTTTTATCACAAATTCCTTGTTTATTTACCCTTGGTAATTTATTTATGTGGCAGGTTAAGCACACAAACTGGGGCATGTTCTCAAAAAATTTTGTCAATATTACATGTAATTGCTCTTTTACATGCTATGCCACAATTTGCATGTAGGCGGCATCTACATGCACTTGACCCCTATCGCAGGGTCTGTAAGTCGACTGGAATCATTGTTGTGATGATTCTGCTTATCTGCTATATGTAATAATATAGTTCTGTTTGTTGGAGCTGAAATAAAAAACCCGCTATTCAAATTCATTTCATGTATTGTTATTTGTTGGCTAAGAGTAAATCAAATGGTTCAAATTATGAAGATTTAAGCCAAATTAAAAGCGGATCTAATTTGAATAATTTTTCATTTTGTTAGAATTAATGGCGGATCCAGAGAACGGTCCCTCTGGGCCAAAATTTCTTTATTTTCATGCAGTTTTTGAAGAAAAAAAGGTTCATTTTAGTAATAAAATGAGTTTTGCTTTAGTAAGGCTGACTGCTCTTGTGCTGTGCTTTCCTTAATTATGTCAGTTCTGATGTAGTTTACTTACGTCATAATTGGCCATTGTTGCTTCTGTGACAACAAGCTAGCTTTCGTAATTTCATTTGAAAACGAAAGTATGTGGTAAAAAATGGGTAAAAGTCAACGAACCAAGTTGCGAAAACAGGCAACTAATGCTGCTGACCATTTAGATAACTCTCATGAAGCACCCAAGGCTACTCGCAGCCAGCGCAGACAAAAGAGAAAATCAAATCTAAATGTGGATCCGTTACCAATGGCATCTACGAATGCAATTCAAAACAATTTTGAAAAATTGGTAACTCCGACAAAATCACGCAAAGTGACAATCAAAAAACGGTCTCAAAATGCAGTAACTGCTAATAATAATGCAGTGCCTTCATTTAATGATGATCAGGAACAAACTGGTAAAGATCTACATGGTAAACCTGATTTGCAAGTTGAGACTTTGGGTGACACTCCAAATGCAGATCTACCTGACAATGAGGTCCTGATCGATGTTCATGCCAATGCTGATGAATTCATTAATTCAGATGATGAGCGTGAGATGGAGGGTGAAGACCCCTTGGATGAAAGGCAGGAAAATCAATCTGACCTGCAGGAGTCTGTTGACTCTGAAATTAGTTTCGATCAACCTGACTTGCACTTGACTCAGGACAAACAACAGGAGGCTCAAGCAATTGAGATGTTACAGGCCAATCCTGCTCTTGGTTGATTGTTCAAAAGAATGATACATAATGGTATTCAGGAAGAAACGAAGCGTCAGGCTGAAAATTCACCCTCTCCAGATAGGCATACAAGTAAGTCTAATGTTACCCCTCCTGTGAAATCTGGATTTAAAAATAGACTGGTTATATCCCCTTCGGATACAACATTGTACCAACCTGCTCTTGCAAGAATCCCTTCAACTGCTCAAGGTAGTGAAATGGCAGACAGAATATCACAATTCTTACATAATGTGCGAATTAATGTTGCAGATCAACAGCAAGCACCACCAGTTCAACAAGCAGAGCCCCAACCTGGACCATCAGTGGAGCCTTCACAGGTTGTCCAAGCTCCTGCAGCCCAGCCAAACCAATTTGTTATCCAGGCTGAGCAGTTCAAGGCAAATGTGGCTGCTCCACAAGGTAATCCTCAGCTCCTAATACCACCCAAGAGTTTGGATGATGATAATGACGATGATTTTTCCATCTTGCATGTCATGTTGATAAGAATTTTAAAGAAAGAATTGAAAAAGGTGAATTTATAGAACTTAAGCGCTTACTACCTAAATCAAAGTATGCTAAGTCTGTGGAGAACAGGCTTGAATGGGTAAAGGAGGGGAATGCTACCTTCTTGACTCCGGCTCAGGATAGGTCCAACCAGATAACTAATGTTAGAAAATGGGATGCAGCCTTTAGAATTTATGCTGCAATTTACTGTGCTGCTAACCCTCTCCGAGCTGGTGAAATCTGGCAATACATTTACACCATACATAAGGCTGCTTCCTCATACCAATGGGACAATGTTTCATATTATGACACTACATTTAGACAGTTAATGGAAGCCAAACCAGGAAGAAGCTGGGTGAAGACATATACGCAGTTGTGGCAACTTGCAATGTGTGACCCCATTAACCAGAATTTCAATAGTAATCTGAATAAAATATCGATGGGGGAAGCTGTAGCTAACCCTCTTGAAAGGATGAAAACACGATCTTGGCGAGACAATTGTTGTTGGACATTTGGTAAAACTGGTAAATGCAATAAACCAAATTGTAAGTTAGACAATAGATGCTCGTACTGTGGATCCTATGCACATCCATTTTGTGAGTGTCCAAAAAGGGGGTACAAGGAAGCAAAAACTACCAAACACTACAAAGTTTTTAACATTATGGCTTACCAAATATATTGCGTTAATTATGTTATATTTCAATTGTAGTCACACTGGATCAGGAAGAGGTTCTATATTTTGAGAATTTCGACCTACAAAATGTGGTAACTCCGGTTGACCCAGACAAACTTGAAGAGTTGCTTGTAGAGACTGGGTACCAACAAGAAAAAACCAAAAAATTAGTTGATGGATTTAGAAATGGTTTTTCTTTGGGGTATGAAGGGGATCCATTTGTCTGCAGGACAGCCCCAAATTTGCAATTACATATTGGTAACCCAACCATCCTCTGGAATAAGATCATGAAGGAGGTACAGTTAAAATGTTTTGCTGGTCCTTTTGAGACTATCCCTTTTGAATATTATATTCAAAGTCTGGTGGGTTTAGTTGAGAAAGATGGAGGTAAAGCCACACGGCTGATTTTCCATCTATCACACCCCAGAAGTCAGGAAAATGCATCAGTTAATGCTAACACACCAGAGGGTTTAACTAAAGTGCATTACAAGGATTTCGATGAAGCTATCAAATTATGTCTCAAGGAGGGTATTGGCTGTGGACTAAGTAAATCCGATATGAAAAGTGCTTTTAGGAACTTAGGCATTAAACCTGAGCATTGGCCGTACTTAGTCTTAAAAGCTCGGAGCCTCAGGGACAATAAGGTGTATTACTTTGTTGATAAATGCTTAGCATTTGGGGCTGCGATATCCTGTGCACTATTCCAATCTTTCTCAGATAGCATTGCTCACATTGTAGCTGTAAAGACAACAAAACCAAATATTAATTATTTGGATGACTTCCTTTTTGTCCAACTGATACACCATTTGTGTAACCAACAAACGAAATGTTTCTTGCAGATCTGTGAGCAGATTGGATTCCCAGTCTCAGCTGAGAAAACATTTTGGTCGACCACTCACCTTGTCTTCTTGGGTTTGTTGATAGATACTGTTGCACAATTAGTTTGCATTCCCCAAGAGAAAATAGTTAAGGCCAGAGCTTTAATCAATGCAATGTTGGCCAAGAAGTCTAAAAAGACAACTCTTAAGGAGTTACAAAGATTGTGCGGATTCTTGAACTTCATTTGCAAGGCAATTGTTCCTGGGCGGGCTTTTACCAGGAGACTATATGCTTACTGTGGTAACAGCAATCTCAAGCCATACCATCATTTGAAAATTACAGCAGAAATGCAACAAGATATGGGAATTTGGCTGACTTTTCTGGAGCATCCAACAGTTTTTGCCCGTCCATTTACTGATTTTTCAATTGAGAAGTTTCCAATTGATATTGGAATGTATTCAGATGCAGCAAAAAATTCCCAACTTGGCTTTGGCGCAATATGTGGAAGTTCATGGATGTTTTCACAATGGGGCTGCAATTTTATTGAGAATTACAATCCCAGTATCGAGTTCTTAGAACTTTATGCTGTGACAGCAGGAGTCCTGGCTTGGTTACATAGATTCAAGAATAATGCAATTGTTCTTTACTGTGACAATCGCAGTGCAGTCAATATGATCAAGGCAAGCTCAACTAGCTGTAAGCAATGTATGACATTGATTAGACTCATAGTTCTCCAAGGTCTTATCCATAATGTCAAGGTTTCAGTACTGCATGTGAAAGGTATTCACAACCAATCTTCAGATGCATTATCCAGGCTTAAACTGGATCATTTTCATGAGCTGGCTCATAAAGACAACAAATATTTTGAACCTCAACCAACACAAATCCCGGATGCAATTTGGCCTATTGAAAAGATTTGGCTGGCATAAGGTTATATTTCTCTATATATGCATTATAATTTAATTGCAGGTAATAGAAAAGGTTGCCGTACTGGGGCAGGAACCTCTTCAACTTCATCCACTATTTCCAGCAATAGAATGAAATTAATATTGGAGAAACTTAGTACAACTGGCAACAGAAAGACAACAAATAGGACATACTTATGTATCTGGAGAAATTTTAACAATTTTATTATAAGACTTGACCTTAAACCCAGTACTTGGGAAGAATGTCTTTCGTTGTATGGTGCATACTTAGTAGACATTGGTGTGCAGTCATCGACTTTGAGATCTTATTTTTCAGGAATAAAATGTATCCTGAGAGATGATGGGTATATCCTGGATGACAAGAAGGTACTATTGCATGCCCTCACCAAGGCCTGTAGGCTAATAAATGACAAAGTGTACATCAGATTGCCTATCAACTACAAGTTACTTGAAATTCTGCTGTTTATAATAGACAGGATTTTTGACGCTCAGCCATACCTCCAGCTAACTTACCGAACAATGTTTTTATTCGGCTACTATGGACTTCTCAGAATTAGTGAAATGGCTGGAATACACGCAGTTAAAGCTGCTCATGTCCATATGGGTCATAACAAGAATAAAATACAAATTATCCTGTACACTTCTAAGACTCATGGAAAAGAATCCGAGCCTCAAAAAATTAAGATATTTGCGAATGATCTGAATATGAAGGGGAAAGAATTACACAGATTTTTCTGTCCTTTTCAGACAACAAGAAAGTATGTACAATTACGTGGCGGATATAATAATAACCTTGAACCCTTCTTCATTTTTAGAGATGGCTCAAAAGTGAGCACCTCAAATGTCAGGACTGTACTGAAAACAGCATTGAAAAATGTCAATCTTGATGCTACAATGTATGATACCCATAGCCTCAGAATTGGACGAATTTTTGATCTAGCCAAATTTAATTTTTCAATCGAACAATTAAAGTTTTTAGGCAGATGGAAAAGTAATGCAGTTTACCATTACATAAGAAGTTAAAAGCTGGCATTTTATTGTATCTCACTAGATAATTTATCTTCATATTCTTAACTATTTCAGAACGAGTTGAAGCCCTAGATGATATCTGGATTATTGGGGATGACTTTGTGAAACAGAGTTGTGAATTCACTTACAAGAGAGGACTTTCTCTATTTGGTACTCCATACTATGCCAATGAACACTTTGAATTGAAAATTTTTGCCAGCAATAAATATGTAAGTAGTAACCCCAATCTCCTGGCTAGACTCCAGAATATTCTAGTCCATACTATGGAGGAGGAACTACACTTACCTAAGGCAATAGTGATTGTACTTGATAATAATTTGATTCAACAAACGCCCGAAACAGATTTAGATCGTGCCCATATGTATCAAAACTGTTTGCAATGGTTAGTAGAACAATTTCATCGTGCAGTTCTGCAATACAAAGAACTCCTACCCAAGAAGGCCACAAGGGCTAATTTCCCACAATTCATTTGGATTGAATCTCCTTGTCATGACAATTTCCATGACAATGCAAAGCGCGATCTATTTAACAAAGCGCTAGCAATGCAGATTGCTAAATACCATGACATGTGTCTATTAAAATTCAAGCATGTTTGGCAAATAGATGACACTAGGTATTTCCGAATGGAAACCCGTCGTTATACACAAGATGGTTTAGTTGCATACTGGTCCAGTGTAGATGCAGCTATAAAATTCTGGGATAATACACTCTCGAAAATCCTACTACAAAAATCCAATGCTAATGCACAGAACAAGTATAAGTATAGACGTGCTATACAAAAACCCACTGGGGTCAGATTTGAAAAACGTCAGAAGCCACAAAAAAGAAGATTCAAGTTACCTGCTCCACCGTAAACAATTATAATTACTTGTAAATTATTCATGTGTTTCTAAGCACATGTATACACATTAAAATTATTTCAAATTTTAATTCTAATACTTAATTTATTGTAACTTAGGTAAAATATTTACCAGTGTTATGTGTTGTTGTTACATTTCAATTTATAATATATCGTGTTTCTTATTGTATCTATAAATTTTCTTCGTCATGTTATTCTTTTTCAGGCAAATTTTTTCCTTGGGAATCCGTTTAACTTTCATACGCTGGTAACGCCACTTGACGCAACAACTGAGATATCTACAACCAGCAAATGAATATTAAACAGATAGTGGACAGTTGCATAAAAAATTGGTGAAAAATGTTGGGTATTTCATACCCTCTGGTTAACCTGTTCCTTGTATTTATTGTCTACATGTATAGTCTACATGTCTCCAATTTGTGGTTGAAGCAATAAAGGCCCGTAATACAAATACCATGTGTTTTTGTTGGTCTTTCGTGAAGCAAAATTGTCAAATAGTAGGTTGGCGCCCCACCGGGAAATCCTGGATCCGCCACTGAGATGGATTATGGTACGTGAATTAGGGTTTATTGAGGTTAAGTGTCTTGCAATTACTTTACTATTCACGGTTAGATCCTTTTTGTCAAATTCGTCTTCTTGGACGAAATGGGTTGACAACATTTCCAGTCCCACGGACGCATTTTGCACAAAATAGCTAAGCAATTGAAGAAAATTTGTTAATGATTGCAGAATCCATGGGGAACTTGTTCCAATTGGTGTCCTTGCATCTACAAGTATGGTAACAAGTATATGAAAACGAAATGGGGAGACGCAGCAGAGCTAAGTTTAAGGATTCATATCAACGAAACTGCCGAAGAACGAGAGGATCTCCTAAACGTTTGATACAGAATGATAGATACCACTTTTTTATGGCATGAAAATTTTAAACTGGATCGTGTGGATATTTTAGAAAAGCCACGAACATTGTTGGATTCCAATGTAGGGAATTTATTCGAGAACGCAAACCTTTGCAGCCTGAATAATCACCGAGACGGTCAAATCACCCAAAAGAAGTGGTCATGTTGGACAGTCTGACCATAGTCTGAAGTATCTGCAGAATGCAGTGTTCAAGTGTTTGAAAGATCTTTCCTTGAGCAAGTTGAGGACTAACTCTTGCGCAATAAGCCGGATGCTAATGTTTTTGACAGTTACCTGTTTGCTGTGGACCAGATGTTCTTGTCATTTATATTCTATCATAAGTATTAACTTTTTTCAGTAAAATTACAACTGAGATTAATCAACTGTGGGAATAAAATCTTGCCTGTGGTTTGAAAGACAGTTGACAATTTCTTAAATTTGATTGTTGATAATTGATTTTCGATTTATGACGAATTTGCGCTTTGAACTATTTCAGAATTTAAAATACGCTAACAAAAGGCTCTCACGCAATGTAGTTTCACCATTGTCAGCTACTCGGTCCATTTCTTTAATGGTTTAAAACAAAATTCATACATTCATGTTTTAGACGTGTCAAAATGCAATATGAATGTATTAAATTTAACGTGATTTTGCTTCTACAGTTGCGTCCATCGTTTGAAACATTTTCTTTGAAACAGAAGCGGGGTAGTGCAGCGGAAAAAAAAACACCTACTTCCTGCTACCCCCTGCTAAACATCCAAAGAACTTGATCAGGACATGATCAGAGAAAATCCATCGTCTTGCAATTTGAGACAAACAGAATCTAAGCAGTATCAGGTAGGTATCCCAGAGCAGGCATCCTAATCCTTCACAATCAAAGCAAAAACCATTCCCAAGTCAATTCAATATGAAATATTATTAGAGATAATAAGGGCGGTAAACCAAAACAGAGGCATCCTTTTACTCACCGAGGTATGCAAGAAGATTGACAAAAACACTACTGGTGTTGTCCAAGGGTGATTGTTGGTAATTTAAAATTTACCCACAAAAAATAATCTCTTCAAGGTCTGAAATGCAATAAGAATTATTTTTGTTAGCCTGTCTGGCATCTAACATTTCTTGAGATCCATTTAACCCCAAAAATGTGAATAGTGAGAACGGTTTTTTCCATTAAGGGATTTTTACAAGCTAGCTACTACCCAAGAATATGAATAACCCCTTTTTTACGGAAGAATATAGAACCGAGATACCAAAAACATGTCTTTAAAAACATCAGATAGTTTTACGTAGGTTGAAACGACGTTGAAATGGGTTATCATTAAGTCGGACGGTTTGAAGCCTCAGGGTACCCCGCGCGTGGCATACCTTCTGGCACCTATCATTCACTTTCCTAAACATCTGCGCACCCCTCAGCAACCGGAAGCTGGATGGATCACCTTTCAAATTCAAGCAAGAAGTTTCCCGCCACGATAGTGCAAGGCTTCTTCAATGAAGAGAACTCAGCTTTGTGTGTAACCTGGGGGTAGTTTTTTAAAAAAAGTTCAAAAGTCCAAAAATTTCGTTTTTATTTGGTTGTTCGCGACTTGAAATTGTGAACATGAAAAATACTAGCGCAATGACGGCTCGTGGAATTTAAAGCAGGGGTGGGGGCACTAACTTATTAATTGGCCAATTTTTACTGAAAATTGCATGAAAATAAAAGAAATTGGTCTGAAGGGAAAGGGCCTGCATCCCCTGCATCTTCTAAATTCACCAATGGCTAGTCAGGTGAGAACATTTCCAAGAAAAATAATCGTATGCACTATCTCACACATTCCTAGAATTGTACCACAGCCGTAAATATTTGATTGGTGCAAGTGACTAGATACTCAGAGGAAGCACCAGTCCATGAGGTATTACCGTGTTGTGTTTGTACATCACACAAGACCCCTCAAACTGCCAGTCAGCAGGGAAAATCAGGTCTACCTGCAGCTGCAACAGCCTGCTGTCCGTCTTTAGGGGAATCTGTACAACGGACTCGAGTGAGTACTACTTCTAGTACTCGTAACATGTACTCTTACGTCTAAAGGTGATAACACTTGGTATTTACTGGTAGTACTCGCATTTACCTGCGAATGTAAAAAGTGAAATGTTGGACGCTTCACGATTGCTCAACACAACAAGATTTAACTCTTGATATCTCGATAGTTGCTGTTTTAATCAGTTTTACTGTTCTGCAAACATGGAATAGTCTTGCAAAGCGGACAGGACGTTCTACATAAAAGGATACAGCTTTCAGGACAGATGGGATATTTTGAAATAATGCACTGTGCATTATTGATAGAAGTATGATGAACAAGTCCTGTGTTTCGAATTTTTGACTATGTGAAAATGGATATCTTGGTGTTACTGTCGACCTATTTGATTCTTTTCGTTATGGGCATATTCGTTACAGGTAAAAGTTTGTTAATAATCTTTTCCATGCAGTTTAAAAATAAATTGAATGTCACAGCACCATAATAACGGTAAATAAAAGTTGCAAGCACTCACAAAGGTTAATGTTTTCACAATTTTTTTTGTTTCATGCTTAATCTCCATTTCGTCTGTGTCTTATCCACAATACACATTTGCTGTGGTTCATGTTCCTGGAAATCAAGTTTCCACTTTACATGATACGGGCAGAAGGTACTATTGCATGATAATAACGGGCATAAAGGGAGATAGGAGTAACTTTTATCCAAACAGCATGGGAAACAATTGGGTCAGGGAATAATTTTCTTGGCAGGCATCTACATGTTATTTTACCGGAATGTATAAGCTAGATAAAGAAATTGTATCGTAAAGAATGTGTTTAGTAAAAATAAAACAAAACATTTAAGTGGGTTCATAAAAACAAGTTGATCAGGAGATTAACACAACATGAAAGGTATGTCATTATTTCGAGCGATATCCTTTTCGTGTTCGCGCAGCGCAAACACACCATTAAAGAGGTGCAATACCAGAAAGTTATCCGCTTGGGTACAGGGCCAAAAAAGGGGTTATCACTGGCTGCACCAATAGTTGCAGTTCCTTATTGATAAGTTAAGGGTTCGCGCCAAAAAGTGTTAAAAGAGAGATCATTGTCTCAGTAACATATTTTTGAGAGTCTCCATCTGAAAAAATTTGTCAACATTATTTAATCATAAAGATTTAGAAAATCAGTTTTAGCTTGGTAAAAGAACTTGTATTGTAACAGTAGCGGATTCAGGATTTGGTTAAGGGGGGGGGCTAGAACATTCTCGGAGATTTCGCGTACGTAGTGTCAGTGAAGGAGTTGGATGAGCAAAGCAAGCCAACATCGGCAGGGATCCAGGGCCCGACTTAGACGGCCCTGGAAGGTCTTTTTAACTGTTAAATATGCAATATGCACTTTTCTTGGTATTTTTTCTTAAAATTGTTCAACTTTCGTTTGTGTAGCTCCCCCCCCCCGCCCCCACCCGATCCGCTAGTGTGTATGCCTCTTACAGATTTAGAGACTCGTCCTCTACTAGAAGGAAGATGCCTGAGACTCTAAATCTGTGATTCCTCTTCAACTTGGTTTATTATTGTAATTGATCGAAATCGAAATATCTGAATTATGTAATCCATATTTAGTTATTTGGGATCATCACTCAAAACGTTCTTGTAAAATCACTGCCTCACCTGGGTCTACGTCGTGCCTTAGCAAATCACACTTTGAGTATTATGGGACTTTGGGATTTCACCAGTTTTAGACTCAGGATTACAATCCAAGAACCCCCCCCCCCCAAAAAAAAATCAAACATGGGACTGTGGGATTTTATCAGTTTTGGACTCTGGATCACAATCTAAGAAACCCCCCCCCCCCCCATTTCCACCTTGTGAAACAGTTGTTTTGCTTTTGGGATTGGTAATGCACGGGGATCAATTTATGCCTGTTCGGCGACGTCTCGTTCATTTTGAATTTATTTTATCATTTAAAAGACCTTTAGAAGTCACTATCTGTGATAAAATACTGAAAATATGTGCTTCAAAAGTCACAGCAATAAGTCGGCAATTTGATTTGAATAACACCTGTGATAATGTTCAATGTATCAACTTATTATCAGGAATTTGTGTTTCAGTGTTAATTTTTTAAAGGAAAGAAGTGTGTACTCACACAAATGTAAACACCTGCCATTTTGTTGAAAAAGAGATAAATTTCATGGAGTTGCATAGTGAGGATTAGACACTGCTTGTTCAGAACATAGAAAAATGGTTTTAAAACAAAAACAACGCGGTACAGCTGTAGTAAATAGTAGTAATCCTGTAAAAGTTTGCGGTTCTTCCATTATGTCTTGAGAAAATTTCCACAGAAGAAAAATAGCTTGTTTTTGTGGAAAATTCACTTATTTATTCCACTTGGGCCAAGTCGTGGCTTTGGAAATTTGTAAGTATGCAATGGAGAAGATTTGTGGCATACCTTTTCAGATAAACATTGTCTGATCTACTTGCTTTGCCGAACTGAAGCATGTCAGTTTCTTGTACTTCACATTAGCAGACATTATGGCAGCTGGATGATCAAGTACATTACTTGAGAAGCTTGCCTCACCTGTGATGTCTGACGATCACTGTCTCGATTTTTGGCCCAACGACGCCCAAATTTTCAAAAGGACCAGTCAGGGTCAATTGACCACTTCCTCCTTCAGTCAGAAAAAAACTGAATCCAGTGAAAAAACTCGGATATTTAGTGACGGTAAAGAAATTAGATGCTGCCTTCAAGCCTACTGTTTGGTAGTCAAGGTTTATCGGACATATTATTTTTGCTGAAAATCTTTCCCGTAAAATATTTACATGTAATCTGTACCACAAAATTTTGCCCTAGCCACTTGGGAAAGACAGCATTTTAAACTGATATGCCATCTGTTTATCGCTTTCTACTTAAATCAATGATCAGTACAGGACTCCTCTGTACCACAACACGAACAAGTGCACAAGCCATAAAATAACTTTAAGAATTTATTTTTGTATTAAATTTGGTATAAGGTAGAAACATTCGTGTAAATATGCTTGATACATGGATGATAAATCAATTCCAACAGATTTGTGTATTTATCTGGCATTCTCATAGAGAAATGTTTGCTTACTTTTCTCATTAACAACTGGTGTCGGCCGAAAAGTACCAATACCTTGGTAGATGAAAGCAGGGCTCGGAATACCCCACCCCGGTTCTATCACAAAGAATTTGTAATTTTGAAGGAAGCCCTGCTGCAAATAGGTTGAAATATCTTGTTCTTTTCCATGTTTTCCGAAAATTTGCCTAAAATGGTTGCGTAAACATGTTCCATGGGAGCACCAATATCAGGATGGCAAATCTGGTTACAAGTTCTACCTTGATGTTTTTTCACTTTTTTTGTTTCACTAGATCTAATGTGTAGTCTGCTTGATTTTACCTGCCACGTCGTGCTATGCGCAGATGTTTACTTTCTTTCATGTCTGATCTTACAGGAATGCTCATGCCTCACATTTTCAGCAAGTTCTTAGAATCGAGTGTGGCTCAGAATTACGATGAGCACCAGATTACACAATATAAATATTAATAATTTACATTGAAATTATTTCAAATTTAAAAAATGCGCGTCTTTATCTGCTACATAAATCATTGAGCCCATTGTTTAACTGTACACGAATTTCAATGAAGTCAGATACTTGATAATGATACTAAGACGGCAATGATGATTGTTGAGATTTTAAAAAAAAATTGATGATTAGGCTCCTTGGTGATACGCTGTTTCGGACTTGTGCGCTGGTTCCAAAGTCAGGGTAGTTCCCCAGGTTTGTGTGCTTCAGCCAGTTCTTGTGTGAAAGCTGTCAAACTTTTGATAGCCACCATGGCAGCCGATTTCACTTCCCATACCATCCAGCAGTGGCGGGAGGCTCGATTTGAACACAGGCGCTTTCGCGTTACTGTCAAACCAGTTGAAAGTTCCACAATACCAGTCACTAGCGGATCCACGATTGGTCAAGGCCCTTCGGGTGGGAGGGTCCCAAAATTTTTTCTTCCATTTGTAACTGTCAAATATATGCATTCTGCCACTTTTCCTGGTAAATTTTTGCCAAAATTTTCAACTTACATTTGTGTAGGTATACTACAAAATATGCCTGCTCAGGTGGCGCGGGAAATCGAGTTCTTGCGCTGTTACTTGCACTTTACTTGCGCTGCGAACACCTACGTCGGGCAAAACTGAAACATTATTAACGATACTAATGTTTACGGTAGCGAAAACTGA